>JASAND010003199.1:0-31754 GCA_030248195.1 Trissonchulus latispiculum | reverse complement strand
ACCTGAGCTCTTAGCATTCTTTCCTTCGGTTTCTTCAACATGTCTCATCAAAAAGATTTTTAACATGGGGTAATTTCTCAGTGAGCTGTGCAGATCCGGTTAAGCGCTAATCGTAGCCAGCAACAAGACTCTGATCTTTGACCAACTTATCACTATCATAATAATTCCTCAAGGCATGGTAAAGATCAACGGCCACGTAATCGACTCCTGTTAAATTATTTGTCAAAAGAACCACTTCACCGATGAAGCCGCCTTTTTGTAAAAATTCTACAGTGTCTAGGACTGTTCTAAAGATTCTTTGCGGCTTGGTTATCCATTGCAATAAAACAGTTAGATACTATCTAAAACATTAGTCAAAGGTTAGAACTTGATTTATTGATAAACACCATTGTCCAAGTGGTAATTGTTTACGTGCTCTGCTAGGGATTCTTTTGAATTAAACATATTACCACAACAACAAAATCTGCAACAAACGGTGGTGACAGACTTGCTAATGGGGACTGTGATGCCGCAGGATGCTCAATCATGGCGTCAAAACTTTGTTTCAATACATTTTTCAAACACAAGTGTTTGGCTACGGAAGGAAAAACCTGTCCCGCAGTTCATAACATATTTCAGTGAAACCGAACTTGGAAGGCAAGAAAATTCACACAACCAACAATTAGACTCAGCAGAGGTTTATTTTTAAGGGGTCCAAAGTAACTCGCCATTTTTCACCCAACACAAGTCGAATCAGTGGGTGAATTAATTCCCACAAGTCATGGAGCCGACTCACATAACGAGGCCAGGCATAGATTCTGAAAGTTTTGGCGGGGATTCGGATATCTGTGTAATTTACAGTAGTAAAAGCCTGCATTTGAATATGTGCGTCTGTGTGCTCAATCTCAATATAAATGATCTGAACGAATCCGCAGCGCTGTAAATAATCTATCCTTAATCAAGAAAGTCTCTACAAAAATGCATGTTTCGAAGTCGTTGGGCTGCGGAAATTTACAAATGAAACTTTTATCGAAAAAATGTTCTAGACAAATTAGGTAATCCCTACACCGCAACCCGCTGCCAACTAAATACTCCGAGGCTATTTTATAGATAATTTCGGGAGGAAATACGCCTGTGAAAGTTTCATATAACAAACCAACTGTCTGTCTGACACTGGCTGCACTGCAGCTGCAGAAGCCGGTGAAAATCCCTGGTGGTGGCATAGCAGAAAAAACTGTCTTTCCAAATAGAAAATGCAATAGCTCTATCGAATCTGTGAACTGATGGCTGGCTGGCTCATACTTGACTATTTAAAGCACTTTTCAGACGCATTTCGTGCGGTCTAATACGTAACAGATCCGGTGTTTACGTAAACTTTTATGAAGTTTTCGGCCAAGGCCAACGTTCCGTAATTAGGAATTGTTTGGCGCTCCCTTCTTTAAACCTAGTAGCTAGTCGCTGTTCTGCTCGAATAGGATTTTTAAAAGATTTATAACTGGCCCAAGATGACTACTACTAAAGGAGTGTTGTAAAGCCAAACGTCAAAGTTTGATTTTGAAAACCGGCGTTTGATAAACTATCAACATTCCGAGAAAAAACGTCAAAACATTGCTAAAAGAACATTAAATTTGTTACAAGTGTATCAAGGATATTTGGCTCCATGGTTGAATGAACTTGTTAAGATGTTACATACCTATTTTAGCATTGCTGCAAATTAGAAATATAAAATCATACCATTAGTAGATTTATTCTGTCCACGAGCACCTCACTGATCATTTGCAACTAGTTCACATCCCTAGAATACATATGCAAGACCAGCATGTGCATTTTTGTAAGTATATAATAAACTACCGGCGTAGCTGCAAAGAATGTGTCGTTGACAAGGCCTGAAATATTGGGCATGTGTGATTTACTCTATATACAACTATAAAAGCAAATGTCAAGAGTACAATTCTCAACTTTTATCTAATTACACTCACTGAAACAGAAGCGGTCGGTGTAGTATCAACCAGTTTTAATCAAAAGATATCCAAGTTAGCTAAATTTAGAGGTAGAAGTCAATCAGACTATTTAATTCTCGAATAGAGCTAGATCTTGCATTACTGTTTCAAAGGGTGGTGTAGATCCATACTAACTAATTAAAGAATGAAAGAAAGTTGCACAGCACCAAGCGCCCGAGAGAATCGGGCACCTGGCGGGATTCGTACCCGCTGTCTCCTTATACCTAATACTGCTTGCCATCTAAAGTGAAAGGACCCAACTGTTGTAAAATTTGCTTAGAAGCTTAAAACAAAACTCAGTCTTACATTACGCGCAAAATTTGAGAAGTTCCTCCAGTGGCCAATTTATAGACAACAAATTTGTCGCCCGCAGTGAACGTCCAAAGTGATTCAGTATCGCCCGCCGATAAACAGTCCAACACTCTTCGCCGAAAACATTTTTTAATTTCCTTCCCGGCATCACACACAGAAATATGGTCGTACCGGGCAAGGCAAGCCTGCAAATATCCCCAAGCTGCGAGAGAAGCGTTGTCATCGCATTGATCGTAAAATTTTAATACATCTTTAAAAAACGGTGCTGCTTTCAGGAAGAAATGGACCAAGGAATAACTTGACAACAGTTTCCGCATTCTTTTCATTCGACGTTGTGTTAAAATATCTTAGATATCTCAAATATGGATAGGCGAGCTGAACATAAAGAGAAATCCCTTGGGAGCAGTCCTTAAGCAAGGTCTGCTGCAATTCTGGAATAAATTGGTTTGAAACCAATTTTTCAGAAATCCGGAATTTCTGCCAACCCTAGCTTGAAAGGAAAAACCCTGTTCCAACCGATCGTGTATGCGTCTGCATCATCCAACAGGGTATCCAACATAGCAGAAGGATCTGTCAGTAAATTGTAGCAAGACCAAGCTTTTTTCATTTTTGTAGCGAGTTCAGGGATTTTCACTGTAGTTGAGAACTTTTCGAAGTGACTTTCAATCTCCATTAAAAATATGACTCCTTGCACTTTGCCAACAGCGGGCAAGAGCAAGGACAATGGAAAGCTCTTGCATCGCTCACAAAAAAAGCAGAACATCTGACACCTTGCCGTTTGCTGTGTTTCGGGGCATAAAACTAACACAAAACGGTCGTTACAGTCTAAAGTGATGTGCAGCAGTTAAGCCACACACATCGCAGTACCCCAAAGACAGTGGTTGTTGATACCCTTGATCCATCCACAAATGGAGCATTTGTCCGTTCCTGGATTGTTTTCAGGCGAGGACTCGAGCTTCTGAACACAAGCAACAGAGCTCTCTTTTCCTCTGTTTCAACTCCTTGGCATTTCTACTTCTGGCACATTCTTTGTCTCCACTTGTGCACATGACTGCTGGGCTCCTTCTTGCTGATCCTGTCCTGGCGGTGGATACGCACCCTTCGTTTTTTGGTTCCTGGACCTCCCCCAGACCAGTTCCCGAAGCGTCTTCTCTTATCAGTATTGTTCTGGGGGTATTTGTTTAACTTTCGACTGACGCTTGAAAATTTGTTTTAAATTCACCTGTTCACGGGAATGCTGTTGTCCCGGGGGCTCTTGTTTGTGCTGCTGAAATTCGGTTTTCTGTGCCTCTGACGATTTCTGCATGTCCGCTGGAGTCCCGGATTCGCAAACATTTGTATTGCTAATGTGAATTTCGCTAAGCTTCCCACTGCACCTATCACAATTAAAATCCAGGAAAACACGCTCGGCGTCCGGACATGTTACGTGACAACATGTGACCGCAGGGAGAACACACGTACCGAGAAACACAATCATTCTCTGCTAAAATAAAACTTTTAATTTTCAAGGTTTTTATGTTTGAATTACTGAAAGAGTGAAAATGACCTTTCGTTAAAATGACCTACATTCGTTGCATTCCTGCATCTGTTGGGGTCCGAGTTGCGGAATTACTAAGGTTTATGTTCATTTTGCAGTCTGATTTGATCAATCTTAGACTTCGGTGCAGGCCTTAGTTCGGACCTCCCTACAACGATCACCCACAACCTCAACTACATTCACTTTTGTAAGACAGTTGTCATTGAGTTTAAACGGGATACCGTAAACCGTAAGCTGGTGGTATCCTTTTCTGTAAATTAGACCTTACAAGCTCGAATTCTTTATAAACGTGGATGACTCTTTCTAGATATGTCAATTTGATGCTTTAACATTCTGGGAGAAGTCCCGCATGTTTAGGTGGAAAGATTATTGAAGGCATTGTACTCTTAGTAGGTAGTTGATACACTGGATTGATTGTTGTGGCTGGAAAGAGGGTTCAACAATGAACATTTTTGCTTTCACAACCCTTGAGCAATCTTCAGTGATTAAATAGGTATAAGTCAAAACGGTTTTTGGGGTCAAAATCGGCCATTTTCGAGGAAGTCAGTTTTTCCATTCTGTGCAGTGCATGCAGCCATATAATGAGGGTTTCCGTTGCATTGGGCAAGCGATTTTGGCAAAACTTGGGAGCGAGCTGCTTCCAGCATCCTTTCATCGCTTCCTTGTGTCTTCGTCTATAGTATGCAATCATCAATGCGGATTTGAATTTGTTGCTTTTGTAGCTAAACTATTTTAAGCTTAAAAACATCAAAACTGATGTTTTTGAAATTGGCTGTCTGACTCTAAACTAGACTCTTAGCAGAAACATGTACATAAACGAAAGAAGCTGTGTTTGTGAAAAATGTGAAAAAGTTTATACTAAGCAAAACATATAGGATTTTCAATATGACACAGTCTTCCGAAAAGCATCTTTGTCGAATTGCTGACCTATTTTAATGAGTTGTTTTGCAAGGTAATTTTGATAAATAAACTTGATCTCTTGATGAGCATATTTAGACTCCCAACTGGTGAAAGGTTTGAATTAATCGAATTGGTTATTAAGTATGCAGTATTACATTTGCAAACCGTTTTAATTACGGGACAGGAATGATATTACAACATTAATTTATATTTTCGATAAACTTCGCTCCCGTTTCTTGTTGCATAGCTTCAGAGAATGCAAGGACTTTTCCGAGTGTATAAAGACCTTCGTCTGCTTGTTACTTTGCGTTATGGTTCTGAAATCCAAAAACAGTCAACAAAAAGTAACCGCCGACTTTATGCCTATGTATCCATATGTACTTATCCGTTGGTAAACAATGACGTAGTTAAGTAGTAAACGTTTCTGTGTGTATATTTTTGTTGTGTCGATGAAACCATAAAAAGCATAAGCTTAGAGTCAGTCAACCAATTTCAGAAACAGCAGTTTTGAAGTTTACAAATTCACAGCGGCATTGATGCTCGCAAGCATCGTGCAGACTATACATGAAGACATAATGAAACGATGAAAGGATGCTCGTTCTGCTCACGAGCCTTCCAGCGCGAGCAGCTTCGATCAGTCCAGATGCTCGCATGCTCGCGAGCTCCAAGATTAATTTTTAGCTGTACTGTAATATGCTTTAAAATGTTGTATAAGGCTCTTTCCTACTCCCAAAATGGCGAAAGATATATCGTTTCAAAAAATCGTCACTCAAGCACTGCACAAAAGAATACCACAACCTTAAATCATCCTGTGCGGACGTTTCAACGTAAATAAACTAGTTTATCTTAAAACAAGCCTTGCGCAGTGCGCAGATTTAGTTTTTCATAAGCTCGATAGTTCAGCAGAATATAATGCCCCTATATCCCGGAAAAAAGGAACGGTCAGTAAGACAGAAACTCCACGTTCAATAAAAAACATTTCCCTAAGTTGCGATCTAAACGATACTGGAAACCCGTTTTACAACTCTACGTTAGTGTGGCATTATATATTTGTGAAACTATTTAACAACAAATTTCAAGCTATGAATGTCATCAACAGATGCCCATTTTAAGAAGTGTCGTCAACTAGAATTTGCTGTACACAGTTAAAGAGATAGGACTTCTATATTAGAAAACCAAAAGCATAGCTCCGGGCACATCGTTTCTGTAAATAATGCTTCTTATTTGTGCAACTATTTAACAACAAGCTTCAAATTATAGATGCTATAGACCGTTGCCGGTATAAAAATGCTGTCAACTGGAACTTGCTTTAGTAAAGATATCTTTCGTAAAAGAAAGGAAAGCCGTCTCCAAAGGTTTCCAGCTGCGAGGTACATAGTTTTAAAAAATGCAATAAGAAATATTCTTGGATCAAACTTCACTTCATAGAAGCTCGAACTTAAGTGTTAAGTTCCAAATTTAATCCAAGAATATTTCTTGAATCCTAAATAAGAGCTGTCTAACAATATAAAGGCACTCCATACACGCAACATCTCTGGTATGGGTTTCATAACCACTCTATAACGAATACCTAATTTAGTATTACAGTAGTTGACAACACTTTGCAGTACAGACTAGTTCTATTTGAACTAGTTTCAGAACAATTGTAATTGTATGCCAAATTTTCAGAACAATTAAAAGTGTACACCAAAGTTGTTTTTACTACACTACTTGGACATTCGCCCCTATCAAGACAGTATTTATTACGAATTGGGGCCGCAGACAGTCCTGATTGCCTGTTCTGCAATGAAGAGGAGGAGTCGGTTCAGCACTTACTGGCGGGGTGTCCAGCCACAGCTACACTCCGAAATCACTTTTTCGGTGACGGGTTATCTGCCGCCGAAATGCTACGATTTCCGAAGAAAGTTCTGGATCTCCTGAGGAGGGCCTGCCGCATCTGACTGGCCGGGTCTATGGCATCTGCCGAATCGCTGCATCAGAAGAAGAAGAAGAAGCTTGAGCATATTTTGCAACCAAGTCGTTCACGAAATAAACTCTCGCAGAATTTTTCGCCAACAGTTTTGAACTTTTAGGCAATTTTGGAATTTTTTCAAATTTTCAAAGGCCATTTTCGCGAAAGAGTTGGTTTATGAGCTCGTTTAAATTTATTTGCAAAATATGCTCAAGCTTAAGGTCCACAAATGTAGCTAAATTTGCTAAAATCGCCATTTTTTCGTGAAATTTTGCCAATTTGTCATTTTCGCCAACGGTCACCCTTTCCGTGAAATGTACCGTATATATAGTAATGCCAGTAAACACCTATGCCCTACGTAAATATTTAGCATTATTTTTTGTTAAGCATTTTGTGTGCATTCGACTATTTCATTTTGTTTACGTGGTAGTAATGTTTGAATTTTTCTCAGTTTGCTTTTACTTGTTATTCCTTGGGTTTTGGATCCTAAGTGGTTTATGTTACTGACACTCAGATTTCTGCACGTATATTATGTTTCGAGTTGTTGTTGAAGTTATCAGTGGGAAGTCTGCGGACTTACCTTCTGCAACTTTCCTTTTCTTTTTCTATTTTTCCCCGTTTGATTTCCGAACGCACTAAACTATACAATGTCGTCTCGTCGCAGTGACAGTAGTTTTTTAAGGAAAAAGGAAAAATAATGGTACATAACCTAACTTTTTCCTATAATTTTATAATACTCTGTACTTTTTACTGGTTTTTTTGCAGCCCGAAAAGCCAATCAATCCCATCCGGCTCGAACACCTGTACCGGCTTGTCTGCGCGACGCAGCCTCCTCCTCCTCCAGTCGGACACCTGGCCGCGGTGTCAACGAAACTCCGGCACCGTCGGGCGGCGCTACCGGTGGTCGTCGTAGAAATCAACGCGCGTCAGAGCGAAGTGTACAGTCGTCAACGGCGGCTGAAAAGACGCCGGCTCGAGTCTGTCGTGGTAGGGCGGCAAAGCCTGTGGCAGAGGATTTGGGAGGCGGTGAGAGTGATATGGGTGAGATCAGCTCGCCTCAGGGGCCGGACTGGGCCGAAGGGCAGGGGGAGACTTCGGGGGACGAGGGGATCCGGACCGTAGGCAGGAAGGGCAGAAAAGGAAAGGCTGGCGGTGATGGAAAGCGGAAATCTTCTGTAGCTGAAGAGGATTCAGGTATACGTATATACGTATATATATACAACATACAGTGTTGTAATGGAATTATATAGTAGCGTTGTCACTATGTACGTACAGTTTTATTCCCTGACCTGCACTAAGAAACTATTTTATCTTTTGTAGTTACTTAATTATCAGTATTAGCAAGAGTACATAATACATAAGAGTATTACAGCAGTCATACTCTATGTATTATAAGCGTGACACATCACCACTCCCGCAAATTGGACCCCTTAATCCCCCCTCCCGCAAATTGGAACCTAGTCGAAACGGGGGTACGCTCACTCACATGCGTGTGTGTTAAAGCTCGAAAACACCAGCGCGTGCGCGAGTTTTGTGTCTGTTTCGAGCTTTAGAACACAAGTATAGCGCAAGAATTTCTTTGAAGTGAAGGGTCCGATTTGCGAGAGGGGGGTGGGTCAGCCGTCAGCGTGCAGAGGATGTGTCGCGTTTATAATACAGAGTATGACTGCTGTCATACTCTTATGCATTATGTACTCTTGGTATTAGCAAGAGTACATAATGATAGTATTAGTGTCTCTAGTCTACTGTTACTACTCCAATGTTTAGAGTAAGAGAGATGACTCTTTGAGGATGCTTATGCAACGTTTAAGTATACACACTAAGATCGCTTACGAGAGCACTTTTTCTTCTGTGATAAAGGTACGGCCCTGTTATCGTTTATATCAAGAGTTCATATTTCTTCTATATTTAAGAAGAAGAGTCAGGCACTAGAGGGCTTCTCTTCTTGGCATTGCGTAACGGTGCTCCAACCACAGTACGCGAATGTTACCCCGTTTGGGGGGGGATCGGCCAAATCGACAGGACATACCCCCCCCTCCATTATTGTTGGGGGGGGGGGTAGCCAACAGCCAATCAGATTGCAGAGACCCCCTCCCACCAAATGAGGACCCATTTTAAAAATACAGTGAAACTACCGTAATCTTCTGCTCTGCCCCCCCCCCACTAAAAGGGGAGGGGGTCTCTGCAATTTGATTGGCTGTTGGCTACCCTCCTCCCCAACAAACGGGGGGGGGTATGTCCTGTCGATTTGGCCGACCCCCCCACCGACCAAACGGGGGAACATTCGCGTATTGTGGTCGGAGCACCGTTACGCATTGCCAAGAAGTGGAGACCTCTAGTGGCTTACTTTTCTTCTAATATACAGTGAAATTATGCACTCTAGCTTATATGCTAGATTTTCAATTTAAAAGCAGTTTTATTTTGTTTTTTCTTGGTTTAGCAAATGACGTCTCCCCGCAGAGACCATCCGAAGAAGCTAATGATGATGATTATGATGACGAAGCTACTATTTCTGATGGACAGGTGAATTTTAGCACAATCCACCAGTTCACTTGTTTCAGTTGTTAAGAGTAGTAGAGTACTGGTGTCGTTGTCTTTGACGCAGTGTGGCTCGCTTGGTTAATGCGACTGTCGGCGTCTGGAGCCAAGCCGGTTCCAGCCCCGCGCTGCCCGGCCGTCATTTCCACAAATGTTTAAGGAAGGAGGATACATCAACCAGGCTTTGAGACTCCTTCTGGCAACTTGGTTGACTTGTTTCTTTGTCCAGCCTTACTGGGCCAGTTTCATCATCATCATCTTCGGAGGTCGGATCAGGCAGGGCCTATATACGGCGGGCCAGGAGCCCACTGTCACGGAGGAAGCATAAGACGGCTACCGGGGATTCCCGTAAGCAGGAAAGGTTCGGGTTTGGACCCAGATGGAGGGACCGTGGTCTGGTATGTCTGGGGCACCGTAGGATAAGGTGCTCCAGATCCTCATCCTCCCCCGACTGGCAATGGGGGCACGCTGGGCTAGGGTAGGCTGTGCTTAGAAGTGGGCCAGTTGGGCTGGGCCAGTTTCCTGGCTAACACTTTGCACCTTCGAGTGATGATCATCACATTGTGATGTATTAATGCAGCAAACAGCAACAACAAACCCTGTCGGGCTGTGCAAATTTCTTTCATTCTTTAATTCTGAGATCCAGCCTTAAACTCGTAAATTCTGTGCTATTTATGGCTGACAGCCCCCATCCGTATTATGAGAAACTGGTTTGGATTGGTTTCGGGATGGGGCATGTTCTAAGCTCGGCTGCTGGTCATAGTTTTTTTGGACTTTTTGATTTGATTAGTTTTTCGATTAAACTGACAAATTGTATCATGGGGTAGCTCGGAGAGCACCCCATAATATGAGCTAAAACGGTCAAATGCAGCCTTTGAAAACGTTAATTAAGCAAAACTAATTAACGGTAAGGAGTTGAGAGCTAAAATTTGCATTTCTGAAATCTCCAGGCCAAGAGCTTTCGAATGATACCAAACTTGCCCGGAAAAAATGAACTTTGAAAAAATCGACTTTTCTGACCACTTTGTATGTGTGGTTTTTTTTTTCTGTTGTGTTCGTCCTTTACGCTTTTGTACAATTTTGTGTCCAACGGCTTTTTCACATGGCTTATGGTGGTAACCTTTACCTATTATTATCTTGTTAGCATAACCATGAACCTGTTCACTATTGATTATTTTTGCCCAATTTTGCTCCTAGCGATTTTTACAGACTGTCAAACATGGGGTTGCGAAGCGTTTGGACTTAGAAATTTTTCGAGGCCCCAACATAGAAAATTGTCAAAAAGTCGTCTAAAATAGCGTTTTTCGGCCATTTGGTGGTGCGCATATATAGTAAATCGGGGGCGCTGAAAACGATGAGCATATCGCCGAAACCGACGGATGTAACCCTCGGGCTGCATGGCGCCCGTGGTTCCTCGCCCAGGGTCAAAGTTGGGAAAAGTCCCCAAAAACAGCTATTTTCGGCCATTTGGTGGTGCCCATATATAGGAAATCGGGGTCGCTGAAAACGATGAGCATATCGCCGAAACCGACGGATGTGACCCTCGGGCTGCATGGCGCCCGTGGTTCCTCGCCCAGGGTCAAAGTTGGGAAAAGTCCCCAAAAACAGCTATTTTCGGCCATTTGGTGGTGCGCATATATAGTAAATCGGGGGCGCTGAAAACGATGAGCATATCGCCGAAACCGACGGATGCGACCCTCGGGCTGCATGGCGCCCGTGGTTCCTCGCCCAGGGTCAAAGTTGGGAAAAGTCCCCAAAAACAGCTATTTTCGGCCATTTGGTGGTGCCCATATATAGGAAATCGGGGTCGCTGAAAACGATGAGCATATCGCCGAAACCGACGGATGTGACCTTCGGGCTGCATGGCGCCCGTGGTTCCTCGCCCAGGGTCAAAGTTGGGAAAAGTCCCCAAAAACAGCTATTTTCGACCATTTGGTGGTGCCCATATAAAGGAAATCGGGGTCGCTGAAAACGATGAGCATATCGCCGAAACCGACGGATGTGACCCTCGGGCTGCATGGCGCCCGTGGTTCCTCGCCCAGGGTCAAAGTTGGGAAAAGTCCCCAAAAACAGCTATTTTCGACCATTTGGTGGTGCCCATATATAGTAAGTCGGGGTCGCTGAAAACGATGAGCATACTGCCGATACCGTCCGAAGTGACCACTGGTCAGCATGGCTCCCGTGGTTCCTCGCCCGGGGTCAAAGTTGGGAAAACTCACTATAAACAGCGGTTTTCGGCGTTTTGGTTGGGGGCATATATAGTAAATCGACTACGCTCGTTTCAATGGGCATATTTCTGAAACCGATGGAAGTGACCAGTGGTCACTACGGCCTCGGGGGCCTATTGACCACTGGTCAAATGGCCTAAAACAGCGTTTTTCGGCGTTTTGGTCGGGGGCATATATAGTAAATCGACTACGCTTGTTTCAATGGGCATATTTCTGAAACCGATGGAAGTGACCAGTGGTCACTACGGCCTCGGGGGCCTATTAGCCACTGGTCAAATGGCCTAAAACAGCGTTTTTCGGCGTTTTGGTCGGGGGCATATATAGTAAATCGACTACGCTCGTTTCAATGGGCATATTTCTGAAACCGATGGAAGTGACCAGTGGTCACTACGGCCTAGGGGACCCATTGACCACTGGTCAAACGGCCTAAAACAGCGTTTTTCGGCGTTTTGGTCGGGGGCATATATAGTATATCGACTATGCTCGTTTCAATGGGCATATTGCCGAAACCGATGGAAGTGACCACTGGTCACTATGGCCTCGGGGGCCTATTGACCACTGGTCAAATGGCCTAAAACAGCGTTTTTCGGCGTTTTGGTCGGGGGTATATATAGTATATCGACTACGCTCGTTTCAATGGGCATATTGCCGAAACCGATGGAAGTGACCACTGGTCACTATGGCCTCGGGGGCCTATTGACCACTGGTCAAACGGCCTAAAATAGCGTTTTTCGGCGTTTTTGTCGGGGGCATATATAGTATATGGACTACGCTCGTTTCAATGGGCATATTGCCGAAACTGATGGAAGTGGCCACTGGTCACTATGGCCTCGGGGGCCTATTGACCACTGGTCAAACGGCCTAAAACAGCGTTTTTTTGTGTTTTGTTTGGGGGCATATATAGTAAATCGACTACGCTCGTTTCAATGGGCATATTGCCGAAACCGACGGATGTGACCCTCTGGCTGCATGGCGCTCGTGGTTCCTCGGCCAGGGTCAACGTTGGGAAAAGTCCCCAAAAACAGCGGTGGGTGGGTCCTGTGTGGGTCAGAATGAGATCGAATATGCTGCCACGTACTCTACAACAATACCAAAAATGGAAGAAGACAAGTAGGAAAAATGCTCCTTGCAGTCGCATGTAAAATGCAATATGAGCTAAGGGCAGCATTTAAATACGTAAAAGACAAGAGTTAAAATACTTAATATGAGCCAGCATCTAAATGGGTAGAAGACAAGATTCAAAATGCTTAATATGAGCCAGCATTTAAATGTCTAAAAGACAAGATTTAAATGCTTAATATGAGCAGCTCGCTTTCTCGGGCTCATATTGACGCCTTCAAGCTTGTAAGTAAACCTCAAGGTACTCAGTGAGGGTCAAGAAATGTCGACTAAAATGTATATACACATCTCCTGACCTAAACGCCTCTATTAGTCGCTATAAAGACAACTGCAGGAACTGTCAGATCCTTATTCAGCACGTAATGGTAATAACGTTATAGCTCTAGCCCGCATATTATAGCGCTTGTTATATTACGTTATATATATAGTTTAGCTTACATACTAGTGCGATTTCAGCTGGCAGCTTGCTATAACTGACTTCTGAAAAAGAAGATGAGCTGGACTGTAAAAACAGAAATAAGCTGACAAGTAATACGTTTTCGAAATAAAAGCGTTTGTTTTAATTAAATTGCTTAGAGTTATCTTGTGGTTAGACAACTTGACAAATAAATAGGAATTTGACGCATGTCACATTGGCGAAAATAACGGGCCTTGAAGGAGTCATTTAAGTGGCTTTAAATGTGGCGTCAATATGAGCCCGAGAAAGCGAGCTGCTCATATTAAGCATTTAAATCTTGTCTTTTAGACATTTAAATGCTGGCTCATATTAAGCATTTTGAATCTTGTCTTCTACCCATTTAGATGCTGGCTCATATTAAGTATTTTAACTCTTGTCTTTTACGTATTTAAATGCTGCCCTTAGCTCATATTGCATTTTACATGCGACTGCAAGGAGCATTTTTCCTACTTGTATTATATATTAAGGCTTTTCTCTTTGTGTTCCAGATTTTCGAATAGTATGATGTGCGTACGTACATTAGTGTTGTTGACCGGCCGGGTGGACATCGGCCAGCCGGCGGCCGGCCGCCGGCCGGCCATGTGGTGCACTGGGCCGGACGGCCGGCTGGCCGGCCGGCCGGCCAGCCGGCCTTTGAACAGCCGGTAAACGGCCGGCCGGCCGGCCGCGCTTATGTTTCAGCGGTTTATCAAAATTTTCTCAGGAAAGCGATTTTAAGTTGTGCTGATACATTTTCACATCTTGATTTCTTATTCTGGCACTCATGGTTCAGCATTCCAGCCATTTTTAGCCTTTGATTCGTCAGCCGGCCGTTTTTGGCCGGTTGGGCCGTCGAACGGCCGGCCGGTAGCGGCCGGCCGACGAAAATTTCGGCCGGTCAACAACACTAACGTACATATTCTTGATACTACATAATCTTTTGACTACATACACTGCTGTGTATGCTTTCAGAGTACCGCAGCATCAGCGGAGCCTGGCAGAGGTCGACCGCAGCGCAGCGCTAAATCGGGCAGTCGTCAGCGTACTGAGGAGGATGAAGGGTGCCCGGCGGATTCAGCCTCCGCTGCTACCTCACCGGCCGCGCCACAGCGCACCAGGCGAGCTGCCAGATCCAGTAAACAACCGGCTGCGACTCCTGCAGCCTCTGCGACTGGCAAACGATCGGCTAGACTGAGAAAATAGGAAGGGCAAATGGGTGGGAAAAGGAAGAACGCAAAGAAATTGCCGCAACAATTGTTTTTTTCGTGTTTTTTATTCAGTTTGTGTTTAGGTTTTATTGCTTGTTTGTATTTGTATTCTTATTTTTGGTAACTTGGATTGTGTGAATACTCACTCAGTCGCATCTTTTGAAGAAACTAAAACTGAACAGTGAACGCAATGCGGACGGGAAAACGATATTTGAACCAATTATTGGAGTATCAAATATTGCATACATTTCATTTGGCTGTTTAGTTTTGACCTTTGACCTTCAAGTTTTCAAACATGTCGGACTCGGTGTGTTCTAAAAAACAGAAGTTGCAAAGTTTGCTGTGTTCGTTTCCGTGCTTTTACTTTCCTTTTCATTTTACGATTTTTCGTAGTTCCTGTTTGTATAATAAACGTGCTGGTCTGTTAACTAACTATATAACTACCTATTTAGAATTAGATTAATAAGATTTCTAGTGTTGTGGACCGGCCCTATGCAAACTGACTACCCGGCAGCCGGTCGGCCCAGGTCCCAGGCCGATGACTGGCGGTCGACCGACCAGTGAATCGCCTTAAGCTTGCTAAATTTTGTATTGAAAACCATTAAATATCTTATGTTTTTACTTGTATTTTGGATAGCCGGTAAACAACACTAAAGATGACATATCCTTTAGCTTATATAGAATGATTTACTTCAACTATTTCGCCTCTAAGTATTAGTTTATTTCGGGCATTTCTTCGAGTTATCGTAGACTAAGCATGTGCTCCAAATATCCTATGTAGCAGATCGTCAGGGGGTTTTTTATTTTGATTGACTTGACGTTTGGTGGAGCTCTCACTCAATGAAGTAGGGGCGTGATTGAAAGCCTCTACTCGGATTCGCTTTCTACGAGCATGGGTCTGACGATACTTCAGTGTGGTTTAGTATCCAGAAAATATATATGTTGGCTTAGTATATAGAAATATCAAGAGTAATCACATAATGGTAAGAGTAAGAAACTCGTATACTACTATGTATTATGCATGCCCCATGCGGTAATTCGGGACTCCCTTAACTTCCGGAGGGGGGTCCCAGTTTAACACAGTTCCACATTTTTTGTGGTTGGTTAAACGCATTCAAATTAACACTATGTTAAATATCAGCAACCCAGAAAGGTTGAAATCGGCGCAATAAACTATTCTCAACGTCCGGGGATGTGGCTTAGTGGTAGAGCGTTCTACTCTTAAACCAAAGCTCGGCGGTTCGGTCCCCGCCCTGGAAACTTTTCTTCACATCTTTCAGATCCTGATTTCAACGTTTCACAGTTGGCGACCGTACAGTGTCCTTACCGCTCAGAGGAGATGAAGTCGTTTAAGATGCCTGGGAATGGCGGAATTGCAGGTCCTTGAGATAATTGGTTTGGTATGTGGTGGTCTTCGTGGTGCTAAGGGTTAATATGATGGTTATTAGTTATTGTGTGATTTGATATATAAAGGCTCCTGGCTTTGAAGAAGAAAGAAGTATAATATATATGGCCTCGGGTTAGGAGGCAGCCGGGGAGCCGCCCTTAGACCACAATGGTGCTTTGATTTGAGGACCCGACCTGCAATTCCTGGAAATTCGAGGCCGAATTTCAAGTAGCAAGGGGAGTGAGTATGTTAAATATCAGCAACCCAGAAAGGTTGAAATCGGCGCAATAAACTATTCTCAACGTCCGAGGATGTGGCTTAGCGGTAGAGCGTACTACTCTTAAACCAAAGCTCGGCGGTTCGATCCCCGCCCCGGACACTTTTCTTCACATCTTTCAGATCCTGATTTCAACCGTTCACAACTAAACCATATCACAATTTGTTGTACCACGCAACATTGTGCTCTCTTTAATATACGCTCAAATACTAGTGAAATGCTGCAGGTTCTGTTCTGTGAAATGCTCTGTTCGCTAACAGCTGACCCCTCACAATCCTGTATGCTCACTTCAAACGATCTTAGCGTTCTAATGCTGATTTCATAGTCCCAGTCGCGAGTAGACGCACGTCAATGTTAGTAGACGCGCATCGAAGTGCCTCAACGCGCATGCCACGCTATATTTAGAGCCGACGCACATATGAACGCATCTTAAACCTCGAAGCAGACACAAATTAGACGCACGCATTCTTAGTGATTTCGAGCTTTAACGCGTAAAGATACGGCGGTGATAATTCCGTATAAGCACACTTGCACCAAGATTTGAGTGCACTGTGTGCATCTAATTCCGTAGACACACTAGACTTTCAGTCAGAGTTTAAACTGGTCGGCAACTTTTTGCAAAAGGCATCTAATTCTGTAGACGCACACCTGTTGAATAGTATCAGTAATGAGAAAAAATTTTGTTTTTAGAAATTAAATTAATGAAAAAAGTAGGACAGTCTGGTTTTACTATAGGTCACCATTTCAAACAAACAACATAATAAGTAAGTAAGCAAGCAATAAAGCAACAGAAACTTGTCAGCAAACAGCAAATCAGAATCTATTCGTATGATTATTTGTATGGGCTTATTAATCATATTAAAGTTATGAAACATTGAACTTTGTTCATCAAGTTGACAAAAGCAGATCAATACTGAAGTGAAAATTGGGTTGGATTTTAATTTTATTTGGATTTTATTGGCCTTTTGCAAAGGCGGCACCGAAATTTTACTGTTTATTGCTTGCTTATTTGTTGTTGAATAGCACTATTATGTTGTTTGTTTGATATGCTTACTTATTTCATTAATTTTATTTCTGAAAACAAGAAAAATTTTCCCCCATTACTGTTACTTATTCAACAGGTGTGCGTCTACGGAATTAGTCTATTACGCACTCAAATCTCAGTGCAAGTGTGCGTGCGTATACGGAATTATCACGTATACGGCTAGTGAGCGTACAGAAACGTAACTTGTTACTGATTTGTGGGGGGTCACTAGGTACACGTTTGTGGAGAGGTCAGCCGTTAGCGTGCAGTAGAGTTGTTGGTCGGAAGAGGAAAACCCAGCCGGCCGGCCTGCTTGACCCGGCCGGCCGGCCGGCCGGTTTGCATCACCCGGCCGGCCGGAAACGGCCGGCCGGGTTCACAAGCTCGGCCGGCCGCGTCCGGCCGGCCGAGTCAAAAAACCGACCGGGCAACAACACTAGCGTTCAGAGCATGTACCTGCAGCTGATAACACAGAAGCTGCCAACTGTCACACTCTTATATAGTATTATGCTATGCTATGCTATTTATTGCCAACCAACTGATTACATCTTGCTATCCATTACATACCATATAAACAAATGACAAAGTTAACATATCCCTGGACAGATACAAACATTAATGTCGAGAATGAATAATAGGTGACAGTGATCAGGTTGGGCCACGTGGTGGCTGCTTATTACCCGACCACGAACACATGCCATCACTATTAATATGCTAGGCTCGCGATACGGTTCTTAAACACGGATATTGAATTCGTTGCAACAACCTCCGCAGGTAGATTATTCCAATAACTCACAATTCTTTCACTAAAAAAGTGTTTTCTGATGTCTAGTCTTGCCCGAGACTTATATAGTTTAAACATATGACCCCGTGTGCTGTCGTAATTTGCCATATCAAAAAATGAGGTAGCATCAAGAGAAATCCGCCTGTGAATAATTTTGTAAGTCATAATTAAATCTTTATGTAATCTCCGATTTTCCAACGTTGGTAAATTCAGTCTTTCAAGCCTTTGTTCGTAAGACAAGTCAACCAGCCCTGGAATTTTTCTGGTAAAATATCTTTGAACTCTTTCTAGTAATTGAATATCTTTTTTGAAATAAGGATTCCAAATTTCACTTGCATACTCCAACTTTGGCCTTACATACATTAAATACATAGTCAGCAGGAACGAAATCGAACGTGTTTGAAAATTTCTAAATATTAGAGTTACCATATTAAAACCAGTTTTAGCAATGTAGGCTACATGTTTAGAAAATTTTAAGTCTGACGAAACTATTATTCCCAAGTCTTTTATTTCAGTTACAGCATTTATCGAGTGACTGGAAAAGTTGTAGTCCTGTTTTGGGTTTTTTGAGCCCAAATGCAACAAATTGCATTTATCAAAAGCTATTTTCAGACCATTAGATACAGACCAGTCTACAATATTATTAATATCATGCTGAACATACACAGTATCTCTTGGCAGCGACAAGGTAAAATAAAATTTTGTGTCATCAGCAAATATCTTGGCATCCATATATTCTAAACAATTTTCTATATCATTCATATAAACAAGAAAAAAATGTGGTCCTAGTATGCTACCTTGAGGTACTCCTGACGTAATGTTTTCAATTGCTGATTTTGAGTACCCTATTTGAACAAATTGTTTTCGGTCTTTCAAATAGTTTTCAAACCATTTATATAGTTTACCAGAAATACCGCATGCCTTTAACTTCTGCAAAAGTCTGTTATGCGGAACTGAGTCGAACGCTTTGGCTATATCCAGGTAAATAACGTCTATGCTTTTATTATTATCAAGTGCTTTGGTCCACTCGTTGAGACATTCTAGTAACTGACTTACTGTGGACCGTTTTGATCGAAAACCATGCTGATTTACAGATAAAAATTTATTCACCTCTAGATGATTGATAAATACTTCATCAACAACTGATTCCATAGTTTTTCCTACAGAGCATAACAAACTTATAGGTCTATAATTTTTGACTAGACATTTCAAACCTTTTTTGTGTATGGGTATAAGTTTAGCAATTTTCCACTGGTCTGGAAGTTTTCCTGTGTCAAAAGATTTTTGGAAAATTTTAGCCAAGGGATAGGCTAAGGCATCAGCAAATTTCACCAAGAACCATTGGGGTATATCATCAGGTCCAGCACTAAGCTTGGGCTTAAGCTTTTTTAGATGTTTTAAAACCAAATCTTCATTTATGTCAATGCTTTCTAAAAATACGTTCGGGCGTTGGTTAACTTCCAAATTTACCGAATCATCTGTTCCGTATACCGATGCGAAAAAACTATTGAATGCGTTTGCCTTTTCAGTTTCGTCAACGAGGTAAGTATTTTGTAATTTTATCACAGGGATGTCATCTACCGGTGAAAGTCTAGATTTTACGAAGCTCCAAAATTTACGTTCATTTTTAAAATCAGTAAACTTTTTCTCATTTTTGCAGATGTCAGCTCTTTTAAGCTGTCGAGAAACACGTGCCGACTTTTGCCACTTTGATTTATTTGCATAAGTTGGGTCATTTTTATAAACTTTATGTAACCGTTTCTGTTTTCGGTGAGCCTTAACTGTAGCATAACTCCACATATTTTTCCGCTTATTAGTAGTACATAAAGGTACATACATATTAATACACTCCATAAGTTTATCTCTAAAGAGTTTCCACATGCAGTTTATGTTTTGCTCGGTGGAAAAAAGATTGTTCCAATTTATCAGAGATAAAAACTCTTTAATTTTGACGCTATCCGCTTTTCTAAAATCTAGTCTTCGAAATTTCAGTTCAGAGTCATTCAAAAGGAAGGGGCCAAGTACACCACATATCATAAAATGATCAGACGTTGCAAAAGGTTCCACAACATTCAATTCTAGCACAAATGATTCGTCACTACAAAATATCAAATCCAAAACATTACCACCACAGTGAGTAGGTTCAACAACAACAATTATGTACTCTTGATATAACTAAAAAGCAAAGCTAAGGATTCTGGCCAGGCTTAGTTATATCGGCTTAGTTATATCGACCTTATCTTCAAACGTTTGTTAGTTTCATCTTTCGAAACCATTCTTGGACTCTTATAATGAAATTTAATTGTACTTTTTGATTTATCTAAGCTTCTGGTTTCGATAACATTTGAATTAGCCGGTTTGGTAAAATTTATCGTATGGTCAGTAACTATACAGTTATAGTTTTGGAATAATTAGACAAACATGCGCGTTTACTTGAAAGCTGTTTGCACGAGGTTTATGCACATACGGTGGTGTTTCAGTTTAGTGCAAATTTAGTTGAGAAGGCTATAGTTCCTATGCAAAACACAGTCGTATGCAACCGTCTATGACGGCCTTACGTCCAGCTTTAAAGAAATTTGAAATCGAATTTGAAAGTTATCGAAAATTGCAAAGTCTCAGAATTGTGCTAAATACAAATGAATCTTGCTTTTGCGAATGACTGGAATACAGAATTGCTTAAAGTAAGATAATCAGTTCAATCACTAAGTGAAAATGGCGATGCTACACTTAGCTATGTGTCTGCTTCTTGAATGATGTGTGCGGCGTGCGCCACGCCAATGTAAAAGGAAGTATAGTTCATATTACAAAATGAAAGCACATTTTGAAATAACTAGCTTCAGTTTCTGTGTGAATAAAAATAACCTAAAAATTACATCAGACGCTAAAAATTGATGGCTAAATTCAACGTCTGCTCGAGCTGTTGCTAAGGCAATAAACGTGCCTTGTGTATTGGCGAGAACCAGCAACGATTTCGGTGCATTTTCAATTGGAACCGAACTGTAGAAGTAATAAAGTCAAAATTTGATGATTCCTATAATGTGCAATCGAGCTGTTGCAAGGGATTATAAAAGGAGGGGATTTTCGTTGGGCTCAGTCGTCGCGAAGTGATTTCTATTTCATCGATCAGCAATCATGCAGTTCAACATGGCGTCTATTGTCGCCGCCTTGAGCTGGATACTTATCCCGGTTGTTACCACCTTATCCTTCACGACTGAAGCTGGCGATCTGGAGAAGCGAGAGCGATAGTAATAGCATTATGCAGAAATAAATGAATTGCATCGATTTGTACATTAACTGAAGCTTAGGGAGAACTTAGGAATAATAGATTAATAGTTCTCTTTTGATGCGAATAGTTGCCAAATGACAGCCTAACATGGGTGTCCATATTTTGGCGTTTTCAATTCTGGGAAAAAGATGAAGTAATTTGATGCTTGTTCAAAACATAAAATAAACTTCCATCAAGTGTTTCAGTTCAGACTTGATTTTGCTTCCTCATTTATTTCTGAGAAGTGGAAATTACTTCAGATATTTAGTTACCTTTTAGCCTACTTTTGCAAAATTGAGTTGTTGTCCATAGTTTAACTAATTTATTTAAGCTAAAGATTTGGTCGAGTAAACATTTCGCTACCCAATAAATTGCCGTGATTTTTGGCAGGATGAAGTTTGCACATCGTCCCTATTTTGCAGTAGTCCTTGTTTCTACCTTCGGGCAAATTTCACAGTACAGGCTTTTTATGAAAATCGACTAAACCTTTCAAATCTATGACTTAGGTGCCTTTAACATTCTACGACCAGTTCCGGACTGTTAGATGACTAGACCAAAAATTTTTTACTTCCGCTATTAACTTGTTAGTAGTCAGTTGAGATACCGAGCTCGGTACGAGTAAGTCTGATGCACAGCAGCGGTCTGGTTGTTATAATTGTAGCAGTCCTCACCATTTTGTTCGTAATTGTCCTGCTACAGGAAATGAATACTGTAGAAGCCAGGAATCTTTGTGTGCCAGCCGAAGTAACGTAAGGTAACGGAAGGAAAATAAGGTGTTTTGGTGGTCAAGAAATGATGCCTAAGGATAAGTGTGTCTTGGATGTTCTCATTGGTAAGCAGAAATTGAAGCAAATATTCTATGTAGTACGTGGAGCAAGCCATCCTTGTCCTTTAGGAAGTAAAGTGAAGAGGAAGTAAACATTTACAAAGGTACGACCCTGGGAACTTTATACTGTGACGTGCAGGTTATGACTAGACTATCGCGTACTTTCCAATCATCCGATCGTGTGCCAGAAGTTTTGGCCACGGAATTTATAAACAATTCAAAAAAGCCACTTCCACATGGAGTTAATCTCACTAATGGGCGCTTAAGTGAAGAACTAGGTCTATGCTTCATTGAGATCACTATTGGTAGAGTACTCTGATTGTTTTGCTGCACCTTTCAAGGATCTAGGAAGATCTGGTTTAGTGACAGCAGAACTGGTCACTCAACAGCATGCACTAATTTACCAACCACTTTATCGGATACCTCACACACAGAAGCAGTATGCCGAAGAGATCATCAACAAACTTCTGGGTGCAGTCACACTGGATAAAACTGAGTCATAGTCCGTGGGCTACTCCAATACTGCTGATGAGGAAGAAAGATGGAACTGATAGGGTATGTGTCGACTATAGGAAGCTTAATGCAATTATTAAGAAGAACACTACCTAGAATAAAGGATACCATTGATTTGCTAGGAAGCGCTTGCTATTTTTCTACACTAGATTTGTTTTCGGGATATTACCACAGAAGCTCAAAGAAGAACCCAAAGAGAAAGCGTTTGTTACACCGAAATTAATGTGCGAATGGAACGTGAGGTTAATACTATTTCAGTTCTGGAACCAAAGCCGGATACTAATTTGCATAACCCGACACTATAAAAGCGCATGTCGGAGTCTCTGGGGTCAGTTGTTATTCTTGCATAATCGACGCTTCTACTGACAGCACACCTTGATCTATTCCTACAAGCATAAATATTTTCCCAATAAAATGTTCGAGATTTTCGAAGATTTCAAATTCACCAGTCTTAAATTCACCAGTCTTAAATTCACAAGACATATGTATATTTTTAATGGCTAATACATCAGCCAATCAAATTCTGGAGGATTACTTAGATACAGTACAACCCACAATAAGCCGATAACTAAATTTATAATGTTGGACACATTTCTGCCACATGTGTACTCTGTCGTTTATTCTAATTACAGTAAGAGCAATTCGAAAACACTTAAATATAAATCCTCACGTTCATTAGAAATGTGTAAACGAGAACAAGTTTTCTTTAATATACTCTACGTACACGTTGTCGCACGGGACAGCGTGCACTCAGTAGTTTAAGGCACGTATACCTGTGTAACTCCGAGTTCACAAGTTCCCTGTGCAGTAGCTTTGTGCACTCTACAGCGTGCACCTCTGTGATTTCTGTGCACGCTGTATGTTGTTCTCATCCAGCATCATACAACGAAGGTTTCTCCGTGTATTAACACAAAGCTAGTTAGTGGCAGTTATAACAATCTACACTATTGTACTTGTGAGAATACACGCATGTAACTAATTTTGCCTCATTCAATAATAGGTTGTTCAATCAAAAATGAATGTTTAGCTCTAAAGTCGGAATAGTTTTTGCAACCAAAAGCTGGCATTAATAGGTTGTTGTACACAACTTGAAAGTAGAATTTAATAGGGAATGACAAATTACGTTCCCCATAACCAGATAAACCAGCTCTGACCAGAGAGAATTCAGCATCTTTTGCCCAGCTTGTATCATCCAGGGCAATTGTTTGAATCACAGGAATAAGACGAAACTTTTCCTTGTTTTCTTTCATGTACTGATATGAAGAGTAATAGGTTACTTTATCCAGCTCATCACGTGTCAGTGAAATGCCCATAAATTCGGCAATTTTTTCAATAGACCGTGGCAGGTTTTCTTTGAGGTCTTCATAAAACACAAAAAGAGTGTCTTCACTGTCAAATTGAGAGGACCAGGTAAACAAGTGCTTGCCGGAATCAACCATGAAGTTGTAGGCTTTAGTGAAGGCAAATCTGTATACACATGGAAGCGTCATGTCCTTGGATCGTCGTCCGTAAGCTTCAAGCACGTAGTTCATTAGGGAATTCCCTATATCAAGAGGATCCCTGGTGATATAAATGTACTTCACTCCATCCGCTGCAATAACACAACAAACATTGTAAGTATCTAATTGTACACAATTTGTAAGTGTGACGTTTGTGGGTGGTCTGATTACATCGAATAGATACTCAAGTCAAAAGTCATTTGACTTCTCATTCTGCCAAAGCTTTCCACCTAGCTAATGGTCAGAAGTACAATTATTTAGTTTTCGGTTTGAACACTAAGTGGAAATCTTCACCCCAGTGGTTACCGAAAGGTCAAATGCTACACAAATTTATTTCTACTGATCCTTTATCCAAAATAATTATCCTAACAGTGGGACAATCTAATGGAAACCCGATTATTCCTTGGGATTTTCCACAAATCTTTAGTTGTTATTACAGTGTGTAAACGTGCTTCGAGGAGAAATCGTGAAAGTTTCCCCGTTTGGTTCGTAAAAAGTTAAATAAGAATAAAGGTTACTCATTTTCCAGGAATCTTTAAAATTGATAAATTAGTTAACGCATTTAACCCATACACTTTAGGTAAAATAAATAAATTATGTCTTCGGGTAAAATGTAATTTAAGCTGTTGCCCGAGCAGATAGCGAGATTTGATAAGTTATAATGATGTTTATTGGGTACGTGGTCCCCCCCCCCACAAGATGGGGCGAGTGGTTCCAGGTGTGAGAAGGTGTCAATTTATGGGGTGAAGCAGATGTCGAACATAGCACACTTGCACAGAATATTACACTTGGCTAATACCGAATTGTTGATTCTAGTCATTCTGGAGCTGAGGTTTAGCTTAGAAATAAAGTTTGTGTAAATCACCTGCAGATAGTAATTCCATTAATTTCAGTTTCTTAGTCCGTGAAAAATATAACCATAAACATTACATGGGCAATTCTCAATTTGCCGTGAACATACTTAAATGCATGATTTATTCATTTTCCAGTAACATAAACTAGAATGTATTGAAGCTAGTCAGTACAATTTCATACCTTTGGGAATGTATTGCCAGTGTTCGTGGGATTTAAAGATTCGTGGACTGCTGACCTGATCAACATTGAAATCAAAGTTTGAGTTTTGGTACCACATTGGAAGGAACCACGTTTCCTCGTAGATCTCCTGAAGAAAATATATGTATACATATAAAGTTTTTACTTTAAATATTTTTACGTTTCCTGTTTAGGATAGACGTATGGTGCAGCGTTGTACATGTCGCGACTCAAACCAGAAATCATACATAACTAAACCTAACAAAATCCTTTCTGTGATGGAATTTCTCACAAAACTGGTTTTGTCATGTTAATTTCCTCACAAAATCCAAATTATTTCAAACTGAATAGTATATTGTCTTATGATATCATGAATTCCAGATATTAAGTGATAGCTTCTCATCAGTTATGTTCAATTTTAAGTTCAGTTGCTCTTATCTCTGAAAATTAAAAAAATTAAAAAAATAAAGTTTCTTTTCTAAAGTTCGAATAGATATATAGTTTGTCCCAAACTAGGCAACTCCCCAGTTTATCAACTCTTCAGTTAGTTAACACTAATCCGTATAAGATTATAGGTTAACGCGGGGGGGTCCAAGCCCCCCCCCCCCAACCCGGACAAGGTACAAGCCCTATCGCCGTCGGGGACAAGGGGTGGCCAAGTGGTAACCAAAAATAGCCGGAAAAAATTAGTTTTCACAGTAAAATTTCAAACCATTTCTGGCTTCGCCGGAGTCTTTTGGCGAAACTGTTCAATTTTTCGGAAAAATCGGGCAAAATTTTAAAACTTTTTCCAAAAATTGAATTTTTTTTGTAAATTTTGACAAAAAATTGCAAATGTTAATAAAATTAGCGTTAATTTTTCAAAAAATTTTACAAATTTATTTTTGAGGTACAAGCCCCCCTGAAAATGTTTGTTCAAGGTACAAGCCCCCTCAAAATTTTTCGGGGACAAGCCCCCAGGACCTGACCCTATGTTAATGTATGTATAAGATATTTGAATATAGACTGGATATTTAGTTAAAATCTAAAATTTAAAAGTTTGAATATATAAGTTGCTATTTAAAATTCAAATGGTGCATTACTTAATGTATCCAAAGCAATATGTGGTTAAGACACTTTTACATTCTTGTTTAAATTATTAGCTAAACTAAACACTGACTAATACTAATTCGGGCCTACAGTAATTACATCTCCTGCGCTTTCCCCTTTGATTTTTTCGAGCAATATCTTTAATATTTTGTATGGGTGCATACTGGAGGCTGATGAATTCAAAAATTTAAAGATTTAAAAATTTTAAACTTTTTAAAAACTATGAACTTATAAGTTTGGTATTAGGGCGGACCAAGGGGATAAGATATTTTTAATGCCCGATTTTTCAGAAAACTTGCATACAGTGGTTTTTTGGGGCACTGAGCACGAACCTAAATCCGTTTTTCGATTCAACACTTCGTTAGCTTGGTAAAAGCTAAAATTGTAGGCTTAAGTTGTAGGCTTATAGTGAGCTTGCCGCTTTAAGGTTTTGTTAAGCCCCTCTAATCTTAGAGATTAGAGTTGACTAACTGGAGTGTTTACAAACTGGAAAGCTGTCAAACTGGTGATAAACTTGACGAAGTGGTGATTAACCATGTCTATTCCGTTAAAATCATAAACTTTTCCTACATTCCTCATTTTTTAAATTTTAGAGTTTCGAGGGAAACAGTGGTTTAACTTAAAATTAAATAGAACGTTTTTTGAAAAACGTTCACTTAAAGTCATGTAAACATGAAACATCACTAAACGTTTTAAAAACAATATAATATTGAATTTGGAATCATTTCTGGTTTTGTGAGGAACGTGACCAGACATGTGCAGGAGGGGAAATTCTGGGGGGGGGTGAGCCGGCGAAACCGGATTTTCCGGTTTTTTTGCCCAAAAAACCGGAAAAATCTATCTGGATTCTGGGGGGTGAGGGACCCCTTTGGAGGGTGAGCTCCAGGTCTGGGGGGGGGTGACACCCCACGCCCAACCCCCCCCCCCCCCCAAGCACTTGTATGAACGTGACCGCTCAAAACTAAATTGTATCACAGAACGGATTTTGTGAGATTTGAGCCTCACAGAACTAGTGATGTGCGATTTCGGGTTCTGGACCTGACATATAAACTACCATAAGTGGGTGGCAAGCGTCGACGAGTAGCCACCGCTTACATGATACGTTTTACAACAGGACGTCGCCATTTCTTTTCCTGCTAGTGCCGCTGCGGAATACGTCAAACCCGTGAGCAAACGTGAAGTGTGTCGCTGTGGAAACTTAAGTGACGCTCAAGTAAACTTAAGAGCACCTGTACAAACCATGAGTGTCGTGCGTTCAGGTTTTCTTAGTATAAAATGAAACAGTGCGTCATAGTCTTCCACCAGGTACCCTAAGCTGATTAACTTCATGCTAAAATAAGGTTATTCAATTAACACAATCACAGTTAATGTAAGGGTAATGTTTCATCAGAACATGTATCAGGTAGAGCATTGAGCTTCACAAACAAGTGTTAGGATTCAAGCCGATCACTCTGTGACGCGGCAAACTGAAACTGCACACAAATATATCCAGGAATTGATTAAACATCTGGAACTTCTTACCCTTGTTTCTACTTGAGCTTTGACTCGAATGCTGTGGGCAATTTGTTGTAACCACGTACTGCCAGTTTTCATTGGACCCACAATTATAATGTCTCCCGCCCTTGGTGTAAAGTTATAGGCTCTGGTTCTGTTTGTCCAACCTTTCAAGGCCGGATATTCCTGGTATTTCAGAAAACGATCCCACCAGACAGCTGCAACAAACACTAGTAAATTTGCTGAACAACTGGTCTGAACTATAGGGGCAAAAATACAGAAACTAAACATGAAGAAAAAAATCAAAATTAAGTCTAAAGATAATAGAAAATCAGCTTAGTATGGATAGTAATCAACAATGGAAATGCCAGATTTTATGATCTTATGAAGAATTGCCATCTGTGAATTTTATTCCCGTTTATTGAAGGTCCAAGCAATTGTTGTATAATTTTTTTGTTATAATATTACCAGAGTGCCAGTCTATTTGGAGCATTTAATAATCCAAAATTGGGATATCGTTTGGATTCCAACAGAAATTGAGTCGAAAATAACTACTACAGCTCAATCACAATTGCTATTATAGCACCACCAGAACGCTATTAATGAGGGATAATTAGGTACTAAACTAAGAGTGTTATCGAAGAGGCGTTAATAAACCAGTTTCTTTTCCCTTGTTAATACATGGAAGTGTCCCTGTTTTCCCTGGTCTTAAATAGCACCTCCCTTTATTAATTAATCCTGAAGCCCATTAAAGTTACATTGTTGTGAACTAAAACTATTGTAAGGGAAACAGGCATAGGAAAGATTGATAAGCCTGCAATGGGAGTTCAGCTGATGGTCCCGTGGTGTAGTGGTTAGCATGTCTGACTCTAGAGCAGAAGGGCCGTGGTTCGATCCCCGGCGGGACCATTTCTTTACTTTCAATGGTGAGTGAAAAGCTGAACCTCCCTCCTCCCTTCTCTCTTCTAGGTCCTGGTTTCGTGGGTACGAGGGTGCCCGACGTCTCTCGTTCGGGCTTGTCCTTGGCTTCTTCCTGGTCCACCAGCCCTGGTAGAAGCGCTACACTATTCCAAGATAATTATGCGAAGACCAATTGCGCAAGAAGCTGCAATTACCTTGGAAAGTTCTTTCAACGTTTGTTTCAACATTTATTCGGCTAAATCGGCTAAAATGTGTCTATATTGGAAGATGGTTCACCTGATTATTAGTTAGGTAGGTACTTAAATAGTAATATTTGATGTTAATTAGTGCTCATTATGACTTAATCTCATTTCAATGGCTCTCCCAATTCCAAAAATCCAAACTCCAAACCCGACTAGTTAGCTCCCAAATTAAGAATGTTATGGGCTAAAATGGTTTTGTAAGATTACTTTTTATTCAGTAACTTTAGTTCTCTATAACATGTCCTCAGAATTGGCCTCCTTAAACCTTTGTATTAATTAATAGAATTCCCTTTCTTCTTACTTTGGGAAGCCGTCTGCTTCCCAGACTACGTAGCAGACACGTGCAGTACTACGCCCATTCATACCATATCATTAGGCTTGTCCTCGTTTGCCTTTATGCTGGCCAAGACCCAGCAGAGAATTGCCTCTTTACAAAAGGACTTGGTGCACACCTTTTGATGTGTTTATTGGTTTGGAGGGGGCTTACCTCCCTCCAAAATACATGAAAATTAATAAAACTAACTGACAGAGTACGTAGTTTATTATTATACAGCTTATATTTCATGTAACATTATGTAGGATGTTTTGTGCCCATTTTTGGATAAAAATTGTCCTCCTCTCCGCTGTCGTCTAAGGACACAGAGTTCCAGCAATAAACGGAAATTGTTGTGTCGATTAATGAGCTGCGTCCCTGATTTCGGGCCAAAAGTGCAAGTCGAAAATAGGGGTAATGGACCTGAAAACAAGGGAGCAACAAAAAATAATAATAATATGTAATTTTAGAAAATATTGTACCCAAAATGGAACTTAAAACTTAACTTCTCGTTTCTCGTAATGGGATCAGGGAGGCCTTTGTTTTGTACAATTAACTTTTTCAATTCGTTAAACTTAATTTTTTAATTAGAAAATTGCCCACGTTGCTGATCTTTGCATGTCAACTAAAATGTCGCAAAAATTCGACCAGATTTCAGCACCCAAAATTTATAAAAACTAGTGATGTGGATCGGATCGGATCGGCAGCCAAAATCACCTACCGATCCGATCCGGCAAATGGCCGGCGATCCGATCCGATCCGATCCGATCCAGCCCCGGATCGGGCCGATCCGATCCGATCCGGCCATAATTTTAAAATTCAATGTAGACACTTCAGTTGCTATATATACCTTTCCATTTCCTAGTATATGACAAAACTCTTGATCAAACGTCGCATCTCAATGTTATTTAAAATTTTTTTAAGCTTCAGCTACAGAATAATAAGCAGTCAGCTTGGAAAAACAACGAATTGTTCTGTTTTGGGAGTTTAGGATTTAGAGAGATCTATGAGAACTATACAAAAGAGTAAACAAAATTTTGGTATAAGACCAAAAACATTGGGCGTTTATTGCAAGCTTAAGTATATCTTTATAGTTTTATAGATTTATAAGAAATGTATATATATTTTTTTAAATGGCTCTGAAATAGAGACATTGAAATTCAAGAAAAACCCGCAATCCGGGTTTTATTCAATCTAAAACTATTCAATAATATGCTATAATAATATGCATTGAAAATTATGTATCCGTTCCGCAATCAGAGATGATTCCGCCGCATATTTTTGCACTTACCACCTTTTCTCACCAAAATCCACCCCAGTTACCAGAATTTTAGTTGTTTTCTGGTTTTCGTAATTTCCGAATATTGAATTTTTTTAATTCCCACGATATGGTTACTAATTATCATTTAAAAGCTTTAAAAAGTGAACACGTTTTGTAATACAATCAATGCCATAAATGTACTCGATTCTCGAATTAACGAAAACAGGACTTTCCAGATTTAAATGTTTTCAATTACCCACACCTATGGGTAATTACTCGAAAGGTCTTGAAGGGATGAACAACTTGCGTAATACAACTAGATCCCAGAAATGCGCCATGTTCCCGGAATTCACAAAAATTTCCCTATCTATATATAAGCAGTGAATTCCGAGAAATTGGTTCATTTTCAAGTATTGGTTCTAGCTCATCAATAGCTTTCAAATAATACCATACAATTCAAATGGAGATGCAAAACATGCAGCTGGAACAACTCTAGTCGATCATGGAAACAGAATTTTGAATGCGCTAAAATGTTTGGAGAAATTTAATATTTCAACTAATTAATATTAATATTAAATATTATACGTAATTCAATCCCGATATACCGGTTATTCTAAATTCCAGTTCTGGACGATTTTAAAAAGAATACAAAGAATATATTGTTGGGGTTTGCTCTAAAGGCTAGTTTGCAATAAACGACGGATTGAATGCATAATTTTGGTCATACAATACCATATACAGAAATGCCTCGAGTGGATTTTGCAGATTTCCGCGTCTATTTCTGAGCCAACGCTCTGGCGAAAAAGTTTCATTCCAATTTCAGAGAACGGAGAACTTTTAATCATATCAGCTGAATAAGTACACTCTCAGCGGCACTGAATTTAATAGCTGAGCGAACTGTCCAAACATTAATTAAGGTGGTGATTCCTTTTGGGCACATATTGTTGATTGACGGTTCAAATCAAGATGAAATTTGATGAAACATTCCAAAATAAGTTCTTTTAGCATTCTAACACCCTCCGCGCAATCCCGCTTCAAAAATTCGACGTCTCCGTTCAGGGTGGTTTTTGTCAATTTTAGACAGTTAGGCAGTTGCTGTACAGCTATGATTATATTCATTCGAACGATCTTGTTGAGCTCTACATTTTTGCTTTTTGAAGTACCTTTCTATCTTTTCGCTATCGTGAGTTATAGTCGATTTTCCTATTTTGGCGTCGAAAACTTGTCATTTTGCAGAAATAAAACAATCCGCCATTTCTTGCGCTAAGTAAGCCGTAAAAGTAAACTACGGGTGTCAATTTGAAGATCTCGTCGAGATCGATTATCCGTGACAGTATAATCTTCTAACTGCTACCTTGTACGCTGCTGTCATAGAAAATGTAGTTTTTGCAAAAACATGACCAAATGTTTTCCAGCGATTGTGGAGCATTTACTATGCAAGCTAGACGGTTGCCACTTACTGGACGTGTTTTACACTAAAATACCCAGGGACCCTTTTTTTAGTTGTCCAGATTGCTTCTTTCCAGCTAAAGTGGTCGCTTGCCAAAGTTGGGAAAAGTAGGCAAAATCCAGGTTGCGCATACATTTTAGCTAATTTCTTTACAACGAAGAGCGGTTTT
>JASAND010003198.1:0-15386 GCA_030248195.1 Trissonchulus latispiculum | reverse complement strand
GTGTGAATTATTTCGGTCAGTCTAAGCATATTTTCATCTAAAATTATAAAAGTGTACGGCTAACTTCACGATAAAGTCATATTTCGTCATTTTCATTTGAATTTCTAAATGTAAGGCTAAATTCATGAACGGTCAAACTAAATTATTTTCAAATTATTACTTCTGTGTATAGGCCCACGGTCGGACTAGCTAATATTTACAATCATTCAAAATTGGGCGCGTTCAGTCAGTCTAGTTGAAGTGACAGGTGTTAGGAGGTCGGGTCCTTTGTCCCCAATTTGTTCATGCGTCATTAGTTTTGGGCGGGCCATTTTTCAATTGCTGTCTGGATCTGCCTTGTCGGTTTGTTTAGTATTATTTGAATTTTGCTCTGGTGCTGTAATCTTGTCTAGTTAAATTTAGTTTGATTAAAAGCCTATATTTTGTTTTCAACAGTAAATTCGCGTCACTTTTAGATTTGCTTGTGTCGTTTGCAGTAGGTTAGGGTAATTCGGAGCGAGTTGAATCTGACCTGCGCACACTCTGTCGAACTGCTGCAATCTTTTAATTCTTCTCCAGGAATTCGCTTGTCGGGGGTCACGCTCTCAGAGCGTACTTTCTACAAGTTTATTTCTGTGATTTAAATTCGTTTGTTCAGAGATCGTTTAGTCCAAATCTCTACAAACTGGCGACCGTTCTCAGGTGAGTAGCATGTCAGATTCTTCTCGTCCGGTTACCCGGGCTTTTAAAAGAATTTGTGATCAAACCGTCCGTTTATTCAATGAATTACCGGTAACTCAGGCACCAGAGCATAGTGACAGTTTTTTGAACCGAAATCTTTTGCAATTTCTGCCGGGGGGTCGTAGGTCGGGGGGAACTAGTCCCCCCCAAAATTTTCAGAATCCCACTCCCCCCCAAGTTCGGGGTGTCCCCCACCCCCACCCCCCCAAGTGGTTGTTTCCTCCCCCCCCAGGCTCTACCCGGTGCGGCGGAGCTTCAGCTTAGCCAAGCCGGGGGGGAGCTCCCCCAAAATCCCCCCCACCCCCGGGGTCAAAATTTGGAATCTCCCCCAAATCAGCAGTTGGCACCCCCCCACCCCCCAATTTTTCGGGGGGCCGTCAGACCGCCAACGCCACCTATGGGACGGCGGGGTTCTGCTATGCAGTCGCCAGAATCACATTTTGAAGCTAGGGGGGTTGGTGCAAATTTTTCGGGAGCTCTGCAAAATACTTGGGGGGCCCCAGTGGGTCCAGATAATTCGGGTGTTTTGCACTCATCTCGTCAAAATATGACCTCCCCCCCCACTCTGGCCCCGGAAAATTCAGAAATTTCGGGGGAGACCGCTGTTCGCGTGTTGGGGGGACCAGTTTCGGGGCCCTCCCGAGCCGTTTCTCAGTTTGCTTTACAGGCTCCGGGGGCGGTGGCTGCTTTGGGGGCGGTGAATTCGGCACCTCCGGGGGGTGATTCTCTGTCTGTTCAGCCGTCAGAAAATTCAAATTTTAGACGTAGTTTTGATAATTTTATTTCGCCTCGTTTTGACGTTGCTCAGAGTACGGCTCTAGTCCGGGAAGCTTTGTCGGGGGGTGGTCCACCTGTTTCTCAGTCTCAGTTGAACCCTCCAGCTCTGGAGACACTTCAACGGAATTATGTGCCGGCGGGGGTTAACCTCCCCCAAAATTTGGGTACCGTTCACCCCTCCCAGCTGCTCTCCGGTGCGGTTGAGCCTCAGCTCGGCCAAGCCGGGGGCCAGGTCCCTCCCCCAAAATTTTCATATTCCCAAAATTTTGCGGGTATGGGAGAGCAAGATGGGGAGTCCGTCTATAATTCGGCCGTCAGTCAGGGGTCGAGCTCATCAGGATCGGAGGGATCCGACCCCCCCTCCTCGGATTCGGTCATTTTTCATGGACGACAGGCCAGCTCCGGGGGTCTGCAACCGCAAGGAAATTTGCGGTCCGGATTGGGTTATTATCCCCCGCCGCTCCTGTCAGAAGCTCCGGGTTTACCTGTCCCTTCTAGTGCGGCTCAGAATGCAAACCTGCCTCCCCCGCCGCATCGTTCTATGCGTCTATCAAAAGATTCTGACTCCAGGCAACTGACCACATTCCGAGGCATTTGGCCAACTGCTGGGTGCATTGGAAAGCTGCCAAGGAAACTTGCCGATTGTGTGGGAAATTTGCCATTTGTGTTTCAGTGTCTGAAGACTCCGCGGAATACTGCTCAACGGTCTGGAATTTGGCAGGTTGCGGTGAGCGATAAACAAACTCCATGGAAAGCTGCTGTTGGTGTTGGAAATTAGCAGATTGTGAAAACGCAAAAACAGACTCCTTGGAATGTTGCCGATGCTTTTGGAATTTGGCAGCCTGGCTGGTGACCCCATGGATTTTTGCTGACAGTCGGAGAATTCCATGGTCTGATCTCAAACAGCCAACAGCCAAATGGCGAATTCCTGAGGATCTTGGACCAATCCTCTGTGTTGCCTTAATTCAATCATGTTAATAAAAAACAGTAAAGATTGAATCAGGAATTAAGAAAGAAGAATTATTTTCCTTTGTAACAGTTAAATTTATTTGTACGCTGTTGCAGTAGCTAATCTATGGCTGCAGCTAAATTGGCTTCATTCAATACAGGCATTCGAGGAACTTTCAAGTTTGCATTATATAATGTATTTAGTCCCTATGATTGCCATAGCTTCTTCTAGGTACCAGTATCTTCTAAAATAAAATATAAAACGCATGTGTTTACTCAGTAAGAAAAATATTTACATGACGTTGTCAAAGCAATTAAAGTCAAAAGTCAAACCTAAAATGTCAATAGGTCACGATAAGTGATAATAATTCTCAATAATAATTCTCGGTAAGTCCTGGAAAAGGCAGATACAAAGGACAACATCTAGCTGACTCATTAGGATGTACAACACAAAGCGTAACTTAATGTGCAAAAGATAGCTGGGCTTTTTTAGTGTGGGAGGGCGCCCCCCACCTTTTGGGTTGCCCCACTCGATCCCTCCCCCCCCCCACTCGGTATCACCCCCACTTTTTGGGCTCCCCCACACCCTATAGGGTGCCCAGAAGAAGCCTAGCTTTAAGGTGTTTTGGTCAAAATCTTCAAACATTTTCCAGCCTCGCCGGAATTTTTTGGTCAAAAATAGACAATTTCGGTATTCAAATTCAATGTTTGAGCAATTTTTAGCATTGTTATAGCAGTAGGTGTGGAAAACAGGCTATTTTTAAGGAATGTTTGGAAATGGTTTAGATTACTTTGAATTCCCCAATTTTTGGTTTCCCGCCACTAGCCACTGGAGGGGGCGTCCCCCACCCAACTTTTTTCGCCTGGAAAAAACCCAGAATAGGATAATAAACAAATGAAGGCACAGCATCTCAACCCGCGGAGCTCGAGGAGGAAGGTAGTGCTTTGGAATTTGGAATTTTTTGCACGGTAGATAAAATTGTCCGTGGCTGCCGCTGTTTTTTTAAAACAGTATTGTTCTGGCAATGGAAGGTAATTTTTAAGAAAAAGTGAAATCCCCGAATTTAAAATCATCAGTTGGAGGAAAGTTCCCAAAATCTGTCTTCAAGTTGGTTGACAACCATAGGGGGCCCAGGGTATTTTTTAGGGATTTTTTTCCGGGGGGGACTTCCCGGGGGGGCCCCCCCGGGCCCGGGGGGGGGGAGAAATTTTCGGGGGGGGGGGGGGGAAGAATTTTTTTGCAAAAATGAGCCAGAAAAGCCAGAAAAGCCAGAAAGCCAGTATTTTTGGCGTATTTTGCATGGTGAGACGCAAAAAGTTCTCAAAAATGCCAGGATTTAAGCTAAAAATGGCTATTTTTACGAAAAAATCTCCGGCGAAGCCGGAAAATTTTTGAAAATTGCCCTATTTTTGGCAAAAATTTGGGCCTCCAAAAAATCCCGGGGGGGAAGCAAAAATCCCGGGAGGGGGCGATTTCGGGGGGAAGGCATTTTCGGGGGGGGAAGGTCAATTTCGGGGGGGGGGCCGCCCCCCCCCCCCTGTAAAAAATACCCTGGGGTCTTAGGGAGATAAGGTACGACAAACCTCAGCGGTCCCAATTCCAATGTCGAATCTTGTACAAGGAACCCTGCGCCTACGTTTCGCAGGGCATTCTGTTTTTTCCAGTTTGGTGACATGCCGACCGAATACGTAATTATCTTGAGCTTCCTTCCAAAATAAACACGTGAAAGGAAATGTTTTGAAAATTTTGACCGAAAATCCTAAAAGTTTGGCAAATTGGGGTGTTGAACGAGCGGGGAGAAAGGTCGAGTGGGGGCACCAAAAAACGTGAGGGGGGACTCAAAAAGTGGGGGGCGTCCTCCCGCCTATGCGTGTAAGGTGCTGGAGGGATTGAGGGTTGTAGGGGGGGGGGGGTTGGTGGGTGAGGGAGGGTGGTCGGTGGGTAAGGGTATTTTTTAGGGTTTTTTCCGGAGGGGGGCTTCCCGAGGGTCGTCCGGGCCAGAGAGAGGGAAGAAAGTTTCGGGGGGGGGGAGATTTATTAGCAAAAATGAGCGAAAAATTGGTATTTTTTGGCGTATTTTGCATGGTGAAACGGAAAAAGTTCTCAAAAATGCCAGGATTTAAGCTAAAATAGCAATTCTTACGAGCAAGTCTCCGGCAAAGCCGGAAAAGTTTTCAAAATTTGCTTATTTTTGGCAAAAATTTGGGCTCCCAAAAAATCAAGGGAGGGGCGATTTCGGGGGCAGGTATTTTCGGCATAGGTGTACCACCTGTTTGGGTTGGGGGGAGGGGGGGGGGGTAAAAAGTCCAAATCTGCCTTGGGGGTTCTCAAAAATCGGAAATTTTCAAAAAAACTGTACCCAAACTGTAACCAAAGTTTTTCAGTTAAAAATGGCCCTTTTTGGACAAAAATCGACTATTTTGACATAAATCTGATAAAAAACCATTCGTATTGAGTTTTAAAACCTATTTTTAGACTTTTTAACTGTTTCTGGACAATTTGTTCAGAAAGTTTTGGAAAATTACAAAAATTTTTGCGAAAATTTAGCATTTTTCTCTTGTTTGGACCCCATTTTATGGGGAGAGGGAGTCTGAGCTGGGCTTGGGGAGTAGCCGAGGTTAGGTATGGGGGGTGGGGGGTCTGGCCTCTCCGTGGGGGATCTCACAGGGGGTAAACTGTAGCCTGGTACACCTATGATTTTCGGGGGGGGCAGGTCAATTTCGGGGGACGGCCCCCGCCCCCCCCGGTAAAAAGTACCCTGTGGGTTACCCAAATTTCGGATATAAATATCGCCCGTTCGGCGCGACTACCCCCCCCCCCCCCACCACCCAGTTGGGGGTGAGACGTCGCCACCCAAAATAGTTTTGGGGGAGGGTTGTTCCCCCAGCCCTGGCCCCAAACCTTTTTGTTGGTGGCTTGGGAAATGGCTGGCGGGTTAACTCCTCCGAACTACACCTATGGTGGTGGGGGAAGACTTTGAAAACTTGATGGTCACTTACGAAACCTAGGCTTGCACCTCCCTCCAGAACATAGGTGGAAATTAAAGATTTTGGCTGCATCCCCCTTTTTCCTACCTACCTCCCCAGATTTTTGGCCAAATAGTGGCAAATTGAAAATTTATGGGGTTTTGGCATTTTGGGATGGCCAATGCCCCACCACAAGTTTTTCCCAGCCACACCCAGCAGTATAACCATAGGTGTAAGGTGGGGGGGTTGGGGGGTGTAGCCCCCCCAGCCCTTTTTTCAACCCTCCCCCAAAACTTTTTGGGGGGGGGGACGTCCCCCCCATCTGGGGGGGGGCGGTAGTCGCGCCAAAGGCGCGAAAATTGACCAAATTTTGGGTAATTTTAGGGTAAATTACGCAAAAATTTTCAAAAATCCAAATTTTTATCTTAAAGTGTTTATTCTTGCGAGAAATAAACGTTTTTACCTGTATTATTGACTTTCTGACTCAATATTGACCTTATTTTGGACATAGAAACATGTTGGCAAACAAGTTTGCGAGTTTAAAACTACTGCCTAATGATAAAATTACTTCATGGTTAATTGTTTTTTGAAACTAGAAACGGCTGAAAATGCGATTTTTGGCATAAAAATAGAAAAATGTTTTTGGGGGAGGGTTGGGGGGTCCTGGGGGGGGGTTGGGGGGTCTCCAGAGGGAGCCCTTCCCAGAAAATGTTGGGGGGGGGAGCCTCCCCCACCCCAAATCTCCGTTACACCTATGAGTATAACTGGGGGACCCTCCCTCAAAACGGACAAGCCTCGCTCCCACCCTCAAAATTCTGGAGGCTGGCGGAATCGTATAAGGGGTTCGTATTCGGATTGTTGGCCGAAAAGTTAAGTTTTTTGGCAATTTTGGCGACCCCTCCTCCCAAATTAGTCTGCCCATTCACACTTATGGCCCGAACCCCCCCCCCCCCAACTGCGGACTTGAAACTTCAGAAAATGGCCAAAAATGCATACATACGTACACACACATATATATATATATATACGTTTTTAGCCCGTTTTCCCATGTTTCTGACGTTGTTCCCACAAGATTTAAGCCAGTATATATAAGATAAAATGGTGATTCGGTTTGCGCCCTATCAACAAAACTTTGGGGGGGGGGGTGAAAAATGCTTGGGGGGCCTGCCTCCAACCCCCTCCTTCTTACACCTGTGCCCCATTCCATAGGTGTAAAGTGGGGGGGGGGGGTTGGGGGGTAGCCCCAGCCTGTTTTCAACCCTCCCCCAAAACTTTTTGGGGGGGACGCCCCCCTAAACTAGCGGGGAGGGTAGTCGCGCCGACGGCGCGAACAATGGCCAAAATTTGGCTATTTTTAGGGTAAATGTAGCAAAAATTTTCAAAAAAGGCCAAACTTTTGTGTTAAAGTGTTTATAAGTGTTAGTGCGAGAAATACAGGTTTTTAACTATATTATGGACCTTTTGACTCAATATTGACCTTATTTTCGACTTTAAAACATGTTGGCAATCACGTTTTCGAGTTTAGAAATACTGTCTAATGATAAAATTACTTCATGGTTGGATGTTTTTTGGCATTAGAAACTGCTGAAAAGGCCATTTTGGCACAAAAATAGAAAATATTTTGGGGGAGGGGTGGAGGGGTTCTGGAGGGGAGGTTGAGGGGTCTCCAGAGTGGGCCCCAAACAAAGTTGGGATTTTCTCCCACGTCAAATCCCCATTACACCTATGCCCCATTCCCTCCCCTCCAAAGAAACTATGCCTTCCCCAGATTTGCAATCCCAAGAATGAAAATTTAGCTTTGAAACAAATTCTGAAATATGCCATGAAAAATGGATAAAAGATTGGCAGATTTTGAAAAATAGAATATTTTTGTTCAGACATGTGCAATATTGATTATATTCAAATTTATGTATTTAATGTTACGTTAAGTTTCTACTAAATTTATATTAATTTAAATTTTAATTATTCAAATTTATATCTATCGTTATGAAAAACTTACAAGGAATAAAAAACATTGAAGAGCTTTGAAACGTATGAATATTAGACAAGAGAAAAACTTTAAAAATCCTCTTAAGTCCAGCAAATGCCAGCAAATGCCACTTCAATCACATACAAAGATACAATGACATGTTATACAGAGGCATATACAAGAAGAGGTAAACGTCTCAATCGATAGAGACGTACACTGTTTTAGGTCTATGTGTGTTTACAACTCATAGTGAAAGAAAGGTCATTGACTACATGCTGGAAAGGGGTCCTCCTAGAATAAGAACTGGAAATTAGAGTTAACTCGTTTATAACGGTATATACAGTGTGTATACACTCGCCCATATATGTGCATGCATACAATATATGCATATTTCTACACGCATATGTGAAACACGTTATGAATAGATTGGTCAGTATTATGGTCGGCTTGTATAGTCTTATTGGAGTATTTAATGTCAATTGGGAGTCCTAGTTTTACTTTCACAATCTGAATATTTATATTCGTTTTTTTAAGTTTGGAGTATATATTGCATTCTGAAGTCAGGTAAAGCCGTTGAGCATTTTTGAACCCTTCTCTAGTTTTTTAATAGATTCACACTATTGTAAGCTATTGAATAACAAGGCTCCTTGTAGCATTTATTTTTAATTTCAGAATGCATCGTGCTATTTTGCAAGTAATTATTTTATGCAAATTGGTTGCGATGAAGGGCAAAACTACATTCGTCTATTGCCTATGTACTGCTGCTGCGTAATTGCTTCTGTTCCATATTCAAACTCCCGCCTAGCACTTCATTGCAATGCCTGATACTCCCGGTAAGTGACTGCTATTTGTTTACTTCGTTCAAGCAACTCATAATTTGTTATAATTTTACTGGAATTACCGCTTAGTTACTATTAAGGCATGTTGTGAAGGGAACTTTTTCATGCATTCTAATAAGAAAGCAGTTGCGTTAAGGTATGGTATTAGCACGACTTTATATATTCTAGGCGACGTGTTAACGTCTAAAAGCTATGTTTTTCAGCAAATTTAGTGCTTTTCTTAGATTTTTAAAGTCGTTTGGGTACGTTCGTAATTGGGCGAAGTCATTTAACAAAACTGACGTATAGTTATCATCATCATAGCCTTAACCAAACATGCGCATGAGGGTGATCACACCTTCCCTCTTTCCTCCTTAAGGGGGGGGGGCGACTAAACTTTTGCCCCGACTTTGTCCGATTGGCCTACTTTTTGGCGATATTAAAGAGGATGGGTGTGGTCAAAAAATACTTGGTCGTTGGTTTTTAGCTGCCTTCCAGCCATGTGCTGCCGTCGCGTTTATGTGCCCGACCACCCCTTTTTCACAACAACCAACATAATTAATTAAAAATCTCTGCTGGATGCAAGACCCTAGCTTCAAGCTTGCCATTGGCCAATGTGATTTGGCACATGTGCCCCTATCTGCGGAAAAATACTAGATGTCTGTATCTTATCTGCATCTAAGGGAATTACTGTTCAAAGTTGAAGTTTCGGCAAAAATTTGAAACTTTTTGGCTAACGAAAGGAATATTTTAATACTGGTGCGAGCTATAAGGCTGTAATTTGGCATAAAAGGAGACCCTATGGGAGTACTCATTTGTGCCAAATGGCAAGAAATTCTGCCGCGTGAAAAAATTTTTATATCAACTTTAATCTTCAAAACTTGCCAAAATCGCCTTTTTTGGGCAATAGTACCCCACAAATCGAAAAAATCAAATTTTTTGAAATTAAACTTTTTTGAGATATTTGAACTCAGCGTGGTCGAAAACATACCCACAAACGATTTCAGCTCGATTAGTGAAGGTTTGCGACTTCTATGGCTGCAAAAAGCCTTTACACAGGATCCGACAGACTGAAAATGGCTATTTTGTCAATTTTTGAAGATTAAAGTTGGCATAAAAATTTTTTCACGCGGCAGAATTTCTTGCCATTTGGCACAAATGAGTACTCCCATAGGGTCTCCTTTTATGCCAAATTACAGCCTTATAGCTAGTACCAGTAATAAAATATCCCTTTTGTTAGCTAAAAATTTTCAAAATTTTGCCGAAACTTCAACTTTGAACAGTTATTCCCTTAGATACAGACATCTAGTATTTTTCCGCGGATATTCCGGTAACTTCGCCAAAAAGAAGACCAATCGGACAAATTCGGGGCACCCTCATTTTAGTCGCCCCCCCCCTTAACCGAGGGTTATTGGACAGTACTTTAAGAACTTTTTGAATAATGAGTAATAGTCAGAAAATGAAATATTTTCGAGTTTGCCAATCCAGATTTATATTAATTATAGCTCTTAATGTCCCGCCCGAGGGTTTGTGGTGTTAGTTTTTCAATTGTAAGTTATATGCTGGACTCAAAAACATGCCTAGCTTTCAGAGATAAGTGGGTACATGTACCGTACCTGACATAAGAAATGATAGCAACGTCACTATAATCTTTGGTACGCGGAGATGACTTTAATCAATTTAAATTATTATGACTAAAATCATTTACTTTATTACTATTTCTATTTTAGAGCGCGGAATTCTGAAGAAGGCATATCCACGCATAAAGAAAAACTTCCGCATGAAGGCAAAGCTTCGCGCCGCTGCCAGAAATCGGGTTGCAGCTTGGATATCCAGTTACCGCCATAACAGCTTGGCAAAAGCAAGAAAACAAGGATACTGCAGCCATTGTTTGCGGAAAATCCAAGAGGTAAGTGTCCTTGGGGTCATGCTCGTATGTCCGCTCCTATTTTGGTTGTTGTATCGACTGTTTTAAGTTATATTAGACACCGACAGTATATGCACTTGGATTCAACAGTGTATAAAATGTTAGCAAAACCTGCTGAACACTCTATTATTGTGCCACTCCAAACACACAAAAATTGCAGTTTTTGTCTGGTTCTAAAGGCCTTTTTAAGACGAGCCTTTAAGGTCTACTATGCTGTCAGTGATTGATTTGACTGAAATTGTGCCGACTCAAGCCCACAGTACCGATCAAAAGTTTCGTCAGTTTCAACGTATAGCAGCAAAACACGCAGTCTTTCATCCCTTTCACTGCTTACTGTGAATTTCAAACTTTTTACATGAATACTTGAGAGAGAATGTTGTAAAGAAATACATGAAGTGGATTTATACCAAAATAGAATCTAATTTACAAGTGCTAGATTAAATTTTATTCAATTATTTAATTTGATCTAATTTACTCGTGCTAGACTAAAATAATTATGAGTTTTGTTGTGCTTTTGAATTTCTAATATTGAATCAAACAAAGATGGAACATCTCTTACTAATAGCAAACGCATCAATATCGTTAATTTCATTATAAACAAAAACTCTTCTACTCTAAATGATTAAATGTTAATCGTTTTCGACAGTTTTGTCAAATTTTAGCGTCAGACGAATATCGTTAAATATTAATTAGTTTATAACTTTTTATAACTTAATGACTTATTCAAAAATATACTAATATACATACTAATATACTAGTTATATACTATATAATATTTCAGAAAAAGCGAACATAGTTTGCCATCTTTTGTTTCATCACCATTCTTTCTGTGTTATTGTGTAATACGTTGGAAATGCACAGTAAGCAGTGAGAGATGAAAGACTGCATTTTGTGCAGCTATACGTCTACTTTTTGTGTGCAGTCATTTGTTAGTCAGGTAGCCAGAGACTATTACAAAGCTGACTTTGACAAAATTTTTTGAATAAGAAATAAAAATAAAAATACAAGTCTTAATTAGGGAAGATGCAGTTGTCAGACAGCAGCAGTAGCAAACAAACACACAGCCAGCTATTGCTTACAGTCTAAGTATACACAAGGCTAGGTTGTACATAAGCAACCTAGAGGAAGCATTGACTGCGGTCACTGGGCGCAGTCAGAAGCAGTGAACCTGAGCGTAGTCAAAACTGACGAAACTTTTGATCGGTACTGTAACTGACTCTAGTATTGGAATTAAATAATTCGCAGAAGGCTGACCTTTGTGAGTTTTTCACACTTTATTTGAGCGGACTTTGTAAACAGTGGCCGTTTTAAATATAGCTTTTTCTTTGTGGGAGTAACAGTTGGCGGTATGAAAGCACATTGACCTCCAGTTGCGTTTGTGAAGATTTTTCCAAAGGTCACCTGCGAGACCAAATATAATGCGTTCAGATTCACGAAATTACGAATATTCGCTAGAATAGGTACACTATGCCTGGCCAGAAATGTATATAATGTTACGTAGCGTATGAAATATCGTACCGTAAAATACGGTACAGATTTTTCTGTACCATATTAAACGGTACGTCCCGTAAATGTACACTTAGCTTTTGTACCGTATGTCTGTGATCTAAGATAAATAAAACTAGAATCAAAATAAACTAAATATTTTGTCAATAAACAACAGTCTGGAAAGTTGTGAAGTAAACGGTGTCTAAAGTTAAAAGTCACAATTACATAAAGTTCACCCAGTCCTACGTTAACAGACTCTAAGATCAAAGACATACAGGACAAAAGCCAAGCGTACAATATAATACGGGACGTGCCGTTTCATATGGCACAGAAAAATCTGTACCGTATTATACATTACAAAATTGGCCGTACCGTATTATACGGTACGATATTTCATACGGTACGTAACATATATATTTAATGTTTTGTTTTAGAAGGCTGATAGGCCCATTTCGGCAGAGATTACTTCTGATTCCAATTCTGCAACAGTCAGTAATTCTGGGCCTGGTGTTGAGATGCAGCTAGCAGTCAGAAAGCTCCGATTCAGCAGCTCTTCGAGTGCCAAAGATACTAACGAAAGTGTTGTAAGTACATCATACTAATGTAAAGTCTTGTGTATTTCACTGTAGACTATATGTACGCTCCAAGTTTTCATTTTTTAATTGTGATTCTGGCTTGGTAATATATAAACTAAACCTCAATGGTTCTGTAGTCATCGTACCTTGTTTAGCGGTATGTGATCAGCTAAAATACCAGTATTATTATTGTGCCTCATCAGTTGATTAGTTTCACCGCAGTTGGATTTTTGTATACTCTGATTGGCGTATTAATTTGGGATGGCGAATATTTGATAATTTGATTAATAATGTAATGTATGCAGTTTCTATCCTGGAGGTTTTAAAATTGTGAGATACTTTGGACAAGACAGATATGTTATCAGAAACCTTACACAGTTTGGTAAGGTGGCTATTGTATTTTTCTTTCAGCACAAGATGCTTGGACCGACCGACTTCTCATCGTTGCGTTTGGATGACGACTTTTCCATGGACGAAGATAAGGCTGTAGTTGATTCAGATAAAACGGTTTGTCTGAGTTATACACTAGAACCAATGTTATAAAATTTATCTAGTAAGGAGGTGGACAATGCAGAGAAAATGTGGGAATGGAAGTTTAGGCTTAACGACTTAAAACTCCACAAACTTAGCGGCTTCCTCTAAATCTTTTAGTTAAAACAACAATTTTCCAGTACCAACATGCAAAAACCTACAAGCATCGATATAAATTTGCTAAATCTAGCCTTTGAAAGTAAGTGAAGTAAAATGGCTTACAGGGGGTACCCAAATTTGCTTCCATACGGGCCAGTGGAAATCCTTTCGTTCAGATTTGCTTTTGCCTAATTTAGAGCAACTCATGGAGCATGCGTTTTGTGTTTGCTCATAACTGCTACAAGGCTGAGTACGCCACTATCAGCTGCAATCTGACAGACAGCTGCTCTCTGCTATGCCACTATGGATGTTGATGATGTGATTGGTGTAACGGTTTAGGTGAATGATTGTATTATTGTTTCTAAAAATGCATTTTTGCATATTCTATGCACACAGTATTACCTATATGTAGATATTTGTACTGCTTTAGGGTCACATCCAGTGGGCCGGAGAGCTGGACGATGACGTCTTTGCCTCAGATAGCTCCCAGTGGCTTAAATCAAGCGACGGCTTGAAAATCATCGGAGTGGAGTCGAAACTAGCACCGACTCAGCCTTGAAATGTATAAATACATGTCTATTGTGTACAATTTGTGAACTGTTATGGAAATTGTTTTATCACTGAAATTGTTTCTGTCAGCATATCAACTGTTTGTGTCTTACATATCAACTGTTTTATGTTTGCCTGTTCTTATTTCTGTTCGCTACCTTGTTTTATCGACATAAACAGTGCAGTGAGTGTAATGTAATGGAAGCGGAAGATGTAATCCATGCATATCCATGGATTGTTTCCTGGAAAATGTAAACTAAGTTGTGCTTTCTTACAAACACATTTATACATCTTAATCGAGTTATGGTAATTAGTCATGTTTCGTTCACTGAAACTGAAACTACTTTGAGAGGAGACCTGAAACTGAAACTATTTTGTGATCCCGACTGAAAAACTGCAACTGAAACTATTTTCATCCATCACCTGAAACTGAAACTAAAACTAAAATCGGTTACTTAAGCAACACTTGAAATGGTTTTTATAAACAGGTTAGACAAGCATCACTTATAAACAGCTTAGAATAAACAAGAAGTATCCACACAGAAATCGTCGTCGCCTTGCATCCGTCGTAGTTCATTCTTCTGAATTCGTCTGATTTCTTTCATCTGAATTATATTAGTTCGTCAAAAATTAATTTCTAAAATACGAATCAATTAAGCTTTTATGTTTCTATTGCAAACTGAATTGCAAACTGAAACCAATTTTTATTTATATTTAACTATACTAAAATAATTGCTGCAATGAAAATCACAACATATCGTGATAATACTCTTGTCCATAGCTAATCAAGAAACAAATTCCTGATTTTGTTTCTTCTACTTTCTTCCCAACTCACAAACCGAATGCAAATGCTTGGGACGTTAACTACCGCTGCGCAGTTTGATCCTGTGGAATTTTGCAGAATGTGATTGAATTAACGGAAAGCTGCCGAAAATGCAATTCGGTTAACCCTGAGGAATGTCGCACTTTGGTAGGACATGCGGAAAGCGGTCGATCCTGATGGAATTTAGTTCTTTGGCGGCTCATTCGGAAACCTGCCCGGGAATCTGCCAATTGTTCTGGAAAGTTGCGCTTTAGCGGCGGTTGTGGAATGTTGCCCGGGAAACTGCCAGTTGGTTTGGAAAGTTGCTCTCCACCGGCGACTGCGGAAAGTTGCCCAGGAAACTGCCAACTGGGATGGAATTTTTCCGTTTGGGATTCCGCTGTTTTCAACTCCGTGGAAAGCTGCTGTCCAATTTTCCAGTGTGGAAAGATCGTGATTGTGGTCAGTTGCCTGGAGTCAGAATCTTTTGATAGACGCAATAGGGCTCCATGCACCTTTGAAATTTTTATGGTAGGAAATTCAGAAAAAGTCCTTTTACAACCGGACAGGATATCGTGGAATCAATACTCCCACAGATAATTAAATCGTGTCGGATACAGAAACAGCACGTAGGAGTTCTCCGTCTATGCTCTTTTCTATAGGGCTCCATGTACCTTTGAAATTTTTATGGTAGGAAATTCAGAAAAAGTCCTTTTACAACCGGACAGGATATCGTGGAATCAATACTCCCACAGATAATTAATCGTATCGGATACAGAAACAGCACGTAAGAGTTCTCCGTCTATGCTCTTTTCTATAGGGCTCCATGCACCTTTGAAATTTTTATGGTAGGAAATTCAGAAAAAGTCCTTTTACAACCGGACAGGATATCGATGAATCAATACTCCCACAGATAATTAAATCGTATCGGATACAGAAACAGCACGTAGGAGTTCTCCGTCTATGCTCTTTTCTATAGGGCTCCACGCATCTTTGAAATTTTTATGGTAGGAAATTCAGAAAAAGTCCTTTTACAACCGGACAGGATATCGTGGAATCAATACTCCCACAGATAATTAAATCGTATCGGATACAGAAACAGCACGTAGGAGTTCTCCGTCTATGCTCTTTTCTATGGGGCTCCATGCACCTTTGAAATTTTTATGGTAGGAAATTCAGAAAAAGTCCTTTTACAACCGGACTGGATACAGTGGAA
>JASAND010003197.1:0-39428 GCA_030248195.1 Trissonchulus latispiculum | reverse complement strand
AACATAAGTACCTTGGTGTTTTATTACTGTAGTAGAAAAATTTTATTTAGTTGTATGGCTGAGGGCTTCTTCACTCAGGACAGATTCACTAGAATTATTGTTCAGCTATTCAGTTATTGCTCATACCTATTGCCTAATATTCAGAAAATATACATTACAAATAAAATCAATTTAGAAACCACTAGTCTCTAAGCATTGTAAGTCATTACATTTCGAAATTATGAAAATCACAAAGCAGAATCTGTGAACCTTACTTTGCTAAGATTCTCCTTATTACTCGGATTTGAGATTCACCCAGTCTGACACTCCTCCCAAAAACGAGAGCTGCAGTGAAGAATCACCTGCAGTGCAAGTAGATGGAGCATAGAAAATTTTAATTTTAAAATAAAGATTTCGGAATCTCAGGGCACAAGTTCTAATTTTTGTGTTTCTAGTGAAAATTCAACGCAATCATAGCTTCAGAACTAGATCCAAGCTTGACAGCTTCACAAGCACTACGAGGACACTATATTTACTAGCATTTAAAAATATGCTAGAATTGAGTAATTACTAAAGTAAGAAGTTTTCAGGTGGCAAAAGCTGATAAGAATTCTAAAAAACAAGATTTAACAACAAAAAATTTCCCCCAACCAAAAATACCGGGTCAAGGCCCTGATCAGGTGACCCGGTCCATATAGTGACCCGAACTGACACGGTAACCCGGTTTCATCTCTGCACCAAGACATGACCCAAAAACTGTGAACTAAAAACCGTTATTGTCACATTTTCCAAATTGAGAGAGAAAACCGATCGAAAGTATATGCAACCGTAAAGGAAGGAAGAAAGGAAGGAAGGTAGGCTGATATTTGAAATCGGAAGCAAAGCAAACACAGCTAATGCCTTCAAAGAAGTCTTATTAAGACCAAGATTGACCGCGTTTTGTTTGCTTTAACCAAAGGATTTAGAGGTTTTGAGGGTGTTTAGGCGGAATTAGTCCAGGAATTCATTTATCTATACGCTATTACGTACGTAGCCACTTGCATTCATTGCAGCATCGTTTTTGGTAATAGGTCAGCTTGCGATCGCTCCTCAGACAAACAAAGAGAAGTCTCATTCAACCAGCCTTTATTACAACGGTCTTTTTATTTAATTCTAGCTTCAGCCAGCCTGTACAGTCTTATACACTAAACTATGCTAAAACTACATAATAGCAAGAGTAGATGTTGGGATAATCGTATCCCACCCAAGATTTCTGCTTTAATGTGTCGAGCATCTAGAAGCTAGAAAACACCAGGAAGGATACGGTGTCGTACTCTTCCTATCATCATGATATGTAATAGATCCAGCAAAATTATTTCTCAATCCGCTCCGCCCCGATCCGATCCGGCGATTCGAATTGGCTTCATCAAAAACCTAAGTGTAACTGGTTTGGGTTTTGCATTGTAAAACAATACCTTAACTCAATAATTTCACAGAAATTACTTTGTTTTATCATTACGAAACACAAATGCATAATTGTGAGAAATTATCAAAATTAAGCAAGACGTATAAATTTAATTTGGGAGTTGGACAATGATGGCTACGGAACGGACAATTAAGCTATTTCACATGTAGATGTCACATGTATGTCAAACATTCATACATCCATACGTTCATAGCAAACTTGCACAGCTCTTCAAATGTTAAGATCAAATTCTCAGTGGTATATAGCTTGGACACATCTATAATTGCAGCATTTAAAATTCCTTCTATAATTTATAATTTATATATTATATAATAAATTGTTATATATTAAAGCAAAATTTTCCAACCTTTGACTTTACGCTCCACTTTGTTGCGTCGATGGACCTCCAGTGATATGGTAGGAATGGGTACTTGGGCCGTTTCTTCAGTAACGGGACGGCAACAGGGGCACATTCTAGCTAATCGAGAACTTCCCATGCAGCACATCTTTTCATACATCCCGTTAAGAAATGCGCCAAAAGCGTCCACATAAAGGCACCATCTGTCGCTCAATGTTAGATCACAGTAATCTAGATCTGATTTTCCTGGACTACTTGATATGTCACTAAAGCCTGCCATCCAGATAGTGTCAATGGCATCCCGTTAAACTTTGGTCTCACGCAATATGACTGCTTCACTAGCTAAAATGACAACATCAAAAACATACAATAGCAAAACTCTGATATCTTGTAAAATTAGTTATATGCTCTGCAGTTTGTAGCAGAAAGAGACCTTCGTGGGGAAAAGTTATAATCGTTGCAACGGTTCAGTGGGAGATAGTCTTCAGATTAAGCGCCAGGTATAGTATAGGCTTTAATTGTCACTAACAAAGTTCCAAAATTAACGGCTACGCAAGGCACGTATTGATTCAGCTATCTACTAACCCAACTTCATATATCCAGTGTTGGTACATAACTCATTACTTTTTAAATCCTTCTTAAGTAAAATATAGTATGACTTATGACTTGTAAAGAAGCTATATTTCCTCCCCCCCCCCAAACAGAAGAACACAGCACATAAAACAATAGTATAGAACAGGAATCAGGAATAAATGGAGTAAACAATAATAAAAACTATTATTTGATACAATAATCAGTTCGTGTCCGATTAATTGGCAATAGCAGTTTGCGTGCGGCACGGTGAGAACACTTACGGGAGGGACCACTAAAAATCTCGAAACAACGCTTATCAAATGTATATACTGCAAAAATGTTCACATCAAGGGCAGCCCTGGGGCCAGATTACTCTGAAACAAAACCTTTCTGCAACCACCATCGAAGCTAACATCTGTATAATTTCATGTGTACAACGTATGCAGCAAATGACGAACGTGCTAGAGACCAGTGGAAGCTAATCAACGCCTTTAATGAAGCCAGAGCACCTCAGCGGAAGCTTCCACCAGCCTCCAAGCATTCTCCAGACAGTTGAAAACGCGCAAGCAGCAAACAACCTTCTTAACCATCCACAAATCTATCTAGTGTGAGAACTGGAGCAAGAAGAAGAGGACAGAAAGAAAAAGAAGTGTTGGTACCAACGAAGACAGAAGAAATGTCTCCAAAGTCTAAGCTAGGTCGCCTGTCTGAGATTATTCACGTGGACGATTCTCCTCTCACAACTATCACCGTCAACGACTTCATAATTTACAGGGGACGTCTGCTTACTAACAACCAAAGTACGACTCTACCGAGGCTGAAATTTACGGAGATGGAAATTGGGAACGCGCACAGTATCACCAACCACGAAGACTGTTTCGTGGGGTTTATTTGAGTTGTACTGGAGTCAAAATCCAAAACAAAAGGCTTCCCATAAAGGAAATTAGTTCCTGGCACACAGCTAAAATGAGAGTTTCTGACAACATAACAGCAGTACTCGCCAGTGCCACGCGGGATTTTATAATTCCAAGACCAAATAGAGGACTACCGGTAATACTAACGGGTTTACAGCAAAGGGACGACTCCAGGGAAAGTTTACTGGGCAACTGCCTCCAAAAGTTTTCAGATGCAATAGAAATACTGGACCCTGAATCAATTAATATATTCGTAGCTACACTATCAAGTAGATCTCTAACGAAAAACGGCTTATCTACAGAAGACAAATGAGTAACTGATGCAGTTATCATACTACAAATACAAAAACTAAAAGAGCACACAAGAATCATTGTCCGGACGAAGAAGATTATTACGATTGGAAAAATAACAAGAATATGTGTTTGACCCCAAACTTTCTCAAGCTAAGCCGGGGCAAATTAGTTTAACGAGCCAGAGTTACCAAAACGAAAGCCTCTGCCCCTCTGTCGACCGCGATTGCTACCAGACGACTGCGTTCTGTAACCGATAGCCCCTCTGCTGCCACCAGAAGACCCTGTACACTGTGCGGAAGAGTGGCCAACCCTACCACACGGAAAACAAGATCTACTAACAATCCGAGGCTCCTGAGAAGACGCCATCTGACTGAGAGCAGAAGTCAGCTCACCTACTTGCAAAGACAACTGCTGCATTTGCGCTTCCATCTGTGTCAAACGTTGTGCAGCTGCACCGTCGGCAGAGACTGCTGCAACATTTTGAGAAATACTTTGTCTCTCTTGCAAACTTTCAATTGACTTTAGACTTTTAGAATTTTGCTCTACCATTTGGTTGAACCGTTTCTGTAACGTCTCTACAGAAGCAACACCAGCCTGAGGAGGAAAAGTTTGAATGATAACTCCGCCTTACGCGCAATTTCTAAAGTTTTCGTCAAAGTTTCAGGGTTTTGTCTAAGTAAACACTTTCGAATATGTGGCAAACTCTGGTTCTGCAATAACAAACTAAGTTGCTTTCGCGAGTTGCCGCAGTTAAGTTAGGGCGTGCCACATCTAACATGCGCTCTAACTTATCCAAAAACAAGAAATAGATTCATTGGTTTGCTGCATGCACTCTCTTAGTTCACACCATTTTAAACACGCTTCGTTTGGAGGACACAACTGGGCCAGAAAAGTCTGTTTAACTGCATCACAAGACTGCTTTTGTTCAACATTCAACCGACTAAACATTCTAGCTGCCACACCCTGAAGGAAGCTAGGCAAAATTCTCAACTTATCCTGGGGGATCCAATTTTGAGCAGTTGCGTAACGGTCATAGGAATTGAACCACTCTCTGATATCCTCATTATCACCACAAGACAGTCGACTGGGTGTGGGGCAAGCTACAAAATTTTGAAACGGGAAATGCACGTTAGCTGGATCATTCATATTTTGATCGTTAATTTGAATGCCAAGAGCCCTCAATTCTCTATTGCCAATATTGAGCATGAAAAACACAAAATTTCAGTTCATTACTCCATTTATACCTGATACGTGGGTGTCAAATGTGAAATCGCTTTAAATGGTCTTTATTCTTCACCTGGACTGGAAAAAAGTCATGATAAATTGGTAGACTTCCAAAAGCTGCAAAAGTCAAGGAGAAAAAGAAAGCAATAAGAATCTAGAAATTCCAGAAAAAACCAAAAATGGGGAGGCCCAGATGTAGAGAGGCCGATGCACCAAACTGCAGCGGTTCAGTGGGAACGGATTGTCTTTATGCTAGGCGCTGTTCATAACAGACTTTAATTGCCATAGAGCCATATAAAGTTCCAAACTAAACGCACGGCAGGCCACGTATTGATTCAACTACACCAACCCAACGACGTCTACCAAGTATCGGCACCGAACTCATTACTTTTAAAAAACCTTTTTTATATATTCTTTTTCGAAACACAGTTTAACTTTTGGCTGGTAGATACGCTACAATCGTAATACCATTTATAATGTTAGTTTTGTAAACATTCTTCTTGTAACTGTCACTTCTAATTTAAAACTATAACTATTAAAAACTGCAAGATGTCGTCCTTCCCAACAAGGCGAATGGGTCAGCAAATGGATTTTGGTTAATACCGTTAGGAAAGAATAAAAACAGGAGCCTAGTCGCTGAGTCCTTTACAATAAAGTATGCGCTATATCTGGAAGGTACTTTAAACTTTTACTCAGTTCCCATTTGACTACAATAGCTATTTGGAAGACTGTACTAATGCTAAAAATATTACTAAGTCATAAAGATTTGAATTGAAAGAAAATGTCCCTCAAAATTTACTTAGATGGGATTAACTTAGACGCCAGAAAATCCACACTTCTTTGACATGTGTCTGGAAGCTAAGGTCAGGTTTCTTAGATAGAGATAAATTTTTGAAGGCCAACTCTAGACCGGACCCAATATATTATATATCAAAGTTTGGTTTGAACCTTCGCATATGGAGTTGAAATGTTTCGTTTCCAGAGAAATTTGATAGTCTAGTTTTCTTTCCATTCATATTGCCTCCAAACCCATGAGAAAAGCAATGATCATGCTGTTTACTCTACTAAGAAAAATTGGCCGTGTATCTACCTACTATAGTAATACTGAGTACTGAGTGAGTATACTATACTTCCAAATACTGTCAGTCTATTAACATTAAGAAGCTTAGCAGTGTTGTATGGGTCTCGTGAATATTAGCAAAATTTTTTAAAAGATCTGAACTCGAATGAACTAATATAAGGGGTGGTATCTTTCCTTTACAGTGTTCTTTAGTGTCTGTGCACCGAACTCTCATTTCCATGCTACTACTACTACTGTCCTACAAACAATTGGGCAGCCAAGCTAACTGCTCCATGTCTAAATTGTGCGACCAAGTTAGAAAACGGTAGGGTTGTTATAAGAAACTGACCGGACCGGGCCCGGGCCTGAGCCCAGGGCCCGCTACTAGGCCCGGAGCCAATTAAGGCCCGGCCCAAAACCCGGACCCGCCTCTTGAAACAGCTTTAAATTCTCGGGCCAGGTGAGAAGCCCGGACTCCGAAGCCCGCCCGGGCCCGCTACTAGGCCCGGCTCAAAGCTGGAAGTCCCAAACTAGCAAACTAAGTCAGGCAGGCACGATGAGCCCGGTAGGCCCGGTGAGCCCGGCAGGCCCGGTGAGCCCGGCAGGCCCGGTGAGCCCGGCAGGCCCGGTGAGCCTGATCTCTAAAACCGGGCCCGGAAGTGGCCCGGGTTTCAGAGCCGGCCCGGGCAACACAAAATTTTCCGTGCCGGGCCTAAACCGGCCCGGGCCCGACTCAGGGCATGAAGCCCGCTCAAGGACCCGGGTACAACCCTAGACAACGGGTAATTTCTCACTGATACTGAGTTTTCAAATTCCGGAGTCTTCGGGATTTTGCATTTACCTTGCAATTGCTTGGCGATAGGCAAAAGCCAGAAAGTTTGTTTCAAAAGCGTATATGGACCTAAACGAGATTTTTCGATTGAATAATAATATAGTCATAGCTAGACACCTGCTACAGTGCTATGTACCAAAGTGTCAGAAATTTGCAGCGCTAAGGGCGTTAGAACGCTAAATGAACTTTTCTCGGAAAGTTTCGTCAAATTTAATCTTTCATCTCAAGTTTGAACTGTCAACTGAGGAATCGCCACTATAAACACAGCGAGAATAGAATCCAAACATTTTATACAGTATGCTTGTTTACATTTTATTGATCTCTGCCAATTCCTCATTGAAACAGTTCTTTGGACATCTCAAAATGCAGCCCGCCCGTTAAACGTTCAGGTGTTTGATTAAATTTACTGAGATTTAATAAAATGAAATTAAGGTAAGCATTATGTATATGTCGTAGTAATTTCTGTATTCAGTAAATACTGTATTTACTGGCCGATTTCAGTAAATACGGTATTTACTAGTAAGAATGGTATTTTCTTTAAACTTCCTATCTTTACACGTAAATACCATTTTTACTGAAACTCGTCCAGTAAATACTGTATTTTCTAGTAAATTCTGTATTTTGTCTTAAACGCCTTTGTCTTTGTTTGTGGCTAGAGGTTCAAAGGGCGTGCCGACGTCATATTTAAAGCCAAAAGATAGGTCATACATTATCACAATATGTGCAAAGGGGGTGCATGAAGATAAACTCCAAACGTTAAAAATATTAGTTTACAAAATTAAGAAATTGTTTTAATTTTAAGACAGTTTTAAAATCAAAACGAAAACAGATACATGTACGTTTTTTGTATTTTCTAATAAATTTTGTATTCTATACAGAACTTAAAAATAAGTACACTATAAGTTTACTTAAAGGTTTAAAGCGCAATTCGTTATTCGTGTATTTTTATACTACGAAAACTATATATTATGAAAACCATTAAACGTATTAATTTTTAATTAATCGTAATCCACTATGATTATATAATACACACATAATCTGTTCTGATTTTAAAAAAGTGTTAAAATTAAAACAATTTCTTAGTTTTGTAAACTAATATTTTTAACGTCTGGAGTTTATCTTGATGTACTCCCTTTGCACATATTGTGATAATGTATGACCTATCTTTTGGCTTTAAATATAACGTCGGCATGTCCTTTGAACCCCTAGCCACACACAAAGACAAAGGCGTTTAAGACAAAATACAGAATTTACTAGAAAATACAGTATTTACTGGACGAGTTTCAGTAAAAATGGTATTTACGTGTAAAGATAGGAAGTTTAAAGAAAATACCATTCTTACTAGTAAATACCGTATTTACTGAAATCGGCCAGTAAATACAGTATTTACTGAATACAGAAATTACTACGACATATATATAGTTCGTTTTGCTGGTAGTAACTTAAGAGAGCTCTTTCAAACCAAAAACCAGATGATATTAAGCAAAGACCAAATGTGTCTTGTAAATTGAATAATGCTGGGGCATTAAAAGGATGAGCTAGAAGGTCTGGGTTGGCTAGATCCTAAGACTGGCTAAAATTAATTCCTTCTTTCCTTCTCCCTTTTTCTTTCCCTGCAGGTTCCCATTTAGACAAAGTGTGGAATCTTTTCTGCACTGATAATGTTCTTCAATGCATGTCCACTGCGTCAATCTTAATGAAATATCAGCGCACCCCGCAAAAACTATCTTTTTAGAAATATTTCAATCTCAGAATTTTCCATTAAGAAAACTAAACCGAAGGAGTGCTACTACTTATATTCTGCTGAAGTACAAAACTTAATGCATTACATTCTTATAATTGAGACTCACAATTTGGAAATTGGTCTTGATCGCGTGAGGTATTTGATTTGGTACGGACAGACGCAACCACAGAGCAAAAGTAGAAAGAGGTTGTGATGGGATGTGCCCTGAAGGCTTAAGCATTATCACTGTACCATTCTTTTGCTGCTGCTTACCACTTGAGTCAACATATATATTCGGAAAACCTTCGAAGCTAATGTACTTGCCAAGAACATTGTTCCCAAGAATTTATCGAGATAACAAAAAAGCTACTTTACCTGCGGGGAACAGAATTGCTGGAAATAAAATAAAAACAAAACATTCGAAAGTATGTACCAACAGTAGAACCACGTTGAACAGGAAATAAGCCTTAAAGGGTAACACAAAATATTGTCATAGAAAAGATTTATTGAATAAATAAAGTATGTAGGCAGGGTAGGTTATGCTTGGATACTTTTTGTTCAGATAACTGAAAACTTTCCTAGAATCAAACTTTAGGATACACTAAAATAATGCTGAGAATAATGAGACTAATTATATTTCCATAAAGTATATCTACATTCCGTACATACTTTTCCGGCTAACAAGGTGATATGCAAAACCTTCAAGGGTCTTTGCAAGGCGACTTGAGTCACACTTAGTCTCAGTCAAGTCCAGGAAGAGGCCAGTTCTTTTAAACGTCACAGATTGTTATAGTTTACTACTCTAAATCAAAAGTTGGTTAGTATACTTCAGAAACCGCCGCTAGTCAATTACAAACCTAAGTAGCTTCACTTTGCATATTGTATGGTTATCCTGTATCTGACTTCCAAAATAAATTGAAGATGGGGGAGGGGTGATGATCTACTTTAATATTAGCAAAGGGGGCAATCAGAGGTAGGCATTGCCGTGCTTTTTTAACCTTCTATGCCCAAAATCCAGTGAGATGATAGCCCATCGCTGCAGCCGTTGCACCGCGAATTTTCAGTTTTTGGACTGAAAATCATTCGACAGGTCTTAACGAGCTGAACAATCTTTGTAATAGAACGAACTTTTGAAAACGCACTTATGTAATTCCCGGAATTCGCGAAAACCGGAATTTCCGGATTTTAAAAATTTTCTTCAATGCGCCACAATATTGGTATTATTTGAAAGGTGAGAGAAACAACTTAGAATTAGTATCTGAAATTGAACAAATTTTCGGAATCTACGAAAGTCGAGATTAACTCTATAGCTAGCGAGCTTTTCCTGAACTCCGCCCGCCGAGTGGGCGCATTTCTGCGAGTGGGCTCTATTACAAAAGTTGTTCAGCTCATGAGGAGCTTTCAAATCATACCCACATTGTGAGGTATTAGAGTAAATTTTAAAGTTCGGAAATTCCGGTTTTCGCGGATTCCAGGAATTAAGTTTGTTTTCAAGAGTTTGTTCTGTTACAAATCTTGTTCAGCTCGTTAAAAGTTTTTGAATGATTCTCATCTTGAGGTATTAAAGGAAATTATCAAAATCCTGAAATTTTGAGAACCCGGAATTCCGAAAACTGGATGAAGTTTCGTGAAATACTTGCAAGAGTGAAAAATACTGTTGGACCAGGGGGCTATTTCATAAAACAATTGTAGACTACAATTCCTACAATTGTAGTCAACTGGGTTTCATAGAACAATTGCCTGGCCTGTAGTTCTACAATTGTAAGAATTCTAATTACAATTGTAGCCAATGTTCGGTTTCATAAAACAATCACTGCACCTGTAGCTCTACAATTGTAGAAAGCTTTGCGTTTCATAAACCCACAATTGTAGGCCAATTATTTCACAATTGTAGCTATGAAATGCACATAGCAGAATTGTAATTGTAGAGTTACAATTGTAGCCACTTTATTGAGTTTCATAAAACAGTTACAGTTTTACAACTAAATTTTCACCTGTAGAATTGTACTACAATTCCTACATACCTAAAAAGGGTTGTAGATGCCACAAAGTACGTGTATTTTCGAAAGATGTTAGTGTTGTGCGTTCTGTTTTTTATTGAATCATATTGCTGCAGCTCAGGTCTATAACTCTAGCAAACAACTACTACTTTACAAACTACTATAGTATATTACAATGTGACTTTCATCTTTGAAAAGATGTATGATTGATAAAAATTCCATAATGGATGCAAATGCCGGCATAAATTTAAGTAATTTACTATATATACTAGATACACAAAAAGACTAAGTATGTGCACATTTCTGGATTTGTAAATACAATTCCTGAAATTGTAATTACAATTGCTACAATTGTAAAATTGTAATTACAATTCTGAAAATTGTATTTACAATTGCTACATTTGTAGTCATGGCTCCCACAATTGTACCTACAAACTTGTAGAATTGTGTTTGTAGGCAGGACTACAATTGTAGAATTGTAGAAAATCTACAATTGTTATATGAAACTGGAAATTTGTAAAATTGTAGAAACGTTGCTACAATTGTAGGAACCTACAGGCCTGTAATTGTAGTTTTATGAAATAGGCCCTATTCAATTATGGAAACAAAATTTCAATTGCAATAGAAAGTTGGCGAAAAACCAATCATTTTGGATTTTCCGTAAATGAAACCCGGAATTCCGGATTTTTTCATATTTTCGAAGTTTCAAGTTCCTGACGATTTTAAAATATATACTATTGGGGTTTACCCCAAGTGTAAAGTTGGAAGGGTATAGCTAGCCAAACTTTACGGGTGGAAACTGTGCGCGTATGGAAACGACGAACCTGGAGGAGACTTATGTTCCAGTCGACCTGGGCAGGATCTCGCCAAGAATTCAAGAAGCCTAACGAACTACTAAAGGAACTGACTAAAGGGTCTAATACTAACTACTAAAGAAAATTTGATTAAGTTAAATACACGCTCAGTAAATAATTAGCCTACCTATCCTTGGAAATAACTCAGAGTCCGACCTACCGAATATACAATTCTAATAAAAACCTAACTAAGACACCCTAATGGCTCAGCTACTGAGACCACATTTAATAAAATAGCAGACAAAGGGAGCGACTCCCGAAAAATACACAAGCGGTTATAAGAAATTTAGATAACAAAACATTCATCAATGCAAGCTTACAAAAACAGGAAAATTCAAACAAGTATTAATTTCTAAGAAACAGCTACAGACAAACAGGACATGAATAAAATTTTAGATACAAACACCATTTACGTACTCAGATTTCAGCCCAAAAGTTATTTAAACCCTTCTAAAAACTAATAACTCAAACAGTTATCCCTAAGCCGTCGCGGCTGACTAAACTACGTGACATGCCATAATAAACCCTTTTCTAAAATAAACAGCAATAATTAATTTACCAATTAAAAAGAAACTAAACACAACTGCAACCTCTAATAAATTTTAGATTGACCCACGAGGTCGCCTCGGAGTCTGAAGTAAGAAAGGAAACTAAATCAATAACTTACAAATACCCCAGGATAGGCTTCCCAAAAAGAAAGGCAAAAGGCTAGGCACACACGTTGAAAATAACGGCCGCACGCTAGAGTGAAGAAAGACAAGACTGACTAGTTTTTAAAGTGAAGGCTGAGAGAGATGCCTAGTGAATTTTGATTGGCTGGATTTGAGACCCCCTTCGCAAACGGGATGCTCAGCGCGCATCCAGAGAAACTTCAAAAGACAAACAGCGCCACCTAGCAGCTAAGTGGTCTGAACAAAACATAACGCATTTTAACATAGAAAATATCTAACTTCAAACTAATTTCAATGCAAATTTACACAACACATATTTCTCACCAAAAATACCACTCTTACTAAAATTTCACATTAAAAACACACTCACTAAAATTACACACACAACTCACACATTACATCTCCCCAGGGCTTACCGCCCGAGCTCCTGCGAGGGACACATAAACCAAAAGAAGGAAGAAATTTACCCAACAGTGAAAATTTTTGACTGAATTTCGGTAAATGGGTCTCAGCACATAAGTCAAAACACAAGAAAGAAATACAAAAATACAAAACTAAACTAAGCTTGACTAAATAAGAAGCATAATAAAAAATGACATGGCGTCAAAAGACTAGTGAAGACCAGCCATAAAAACACGCATGGACAACTGCCATATTAATGCCACAGGACGGTGCGTGAATGGGCGACCCATGATCCACCAGCCGCAGCGGCGGGGATCTCGTACCTGTATTACTAGAAAGCCCAGTAAACCAAATAAGAACCGAAATGTCAGCTTCGTCTGGGTCTATTCAAACTAGGGTACGGAGGTAGCCTCCCGCGAAATTTAGAGTGCGCCATCTCCGGCTGGGTGGGTGGGGGGGCCTAGCCTCGCATCGCTAACTCAGTTCCCTGCGGATCTCCTGCAAAATTAGAAAGACGAAAGATAATTAATAAAATAATTTAGAGGAATGGGTAATGAAATGAATTTAATCCCAGTGTTTCGCGTGTAAGTAGGAGTAAGTTTGTGGAGTCTTTAAGTAAAATATAAGTATTAAATTAAATTAAAAGAGTTACAAAGTAACCCTAAACATGCTTAAGCATGTATAAAAAGGACCAAAAGGGTACGGAGAGTCCCCAAGTACCCTCGTGGTACTTATGAAAATAAAATAAATTAAATTAGGAGGGGTTAAAATGGAGTCTTAGAGTTACTAGAAACGCGAAACACTGGTTAAAATATTAGTAGAAAGTCCCGTAAAATAAGAATTTTGGAGAAGATCCTCCCATCCGCGCATGCGGGCCTTACATAGAATAGGGGCATATAGTTCGGGAGCTACTTTGGCGCACTGGAGTGGGAAACAAAACTGACATTTTACCAAGAGAATTTTTAAGAAAATCAAATAACAGGTACCCATATGGACAAGGAACCGTTGGGACAACTAAAAGACATAGGTACTAAAATAATTTTGATAAAAATGTGGCGGCAGTAAAGGACACAAATAGGGACATGGCTGGTGCGTCACACATCTTCTGACGTTGCGTCAGGTTACAAAATACTCGTTAAAAGATACAAAACCCGCAATCAAAACCCGTTAAGAAAAAAATGGAAATAGAAACCTTCAAGAAAAAGAATAAACCCGGTTTTAGTAAAACTTTTGAACATAACTTTGGTTACATAATTAAAGCAAACGCAATACAAATACGGCCTGTAAAACTATACAACGAATCACATATAAAAGACAAAATTATGCATGGAACACAGTCAAAATCACTACAAAATACACAGAATTTGGTTAATTTTTAAAATAAGGCTCCTGGAAAATGGTAAAAGGTTAATTAAATGGTTAGAAATTCTAATGTTTTAAATAAGAAGCTCAAGAAAATGGTAAAATGTAAGTAGATAATAAAAGAAACGCTAAAATTTAGGATAAAGCTCAGAAAAAGGTTAAGTTTTTAACTGTAAAGAACACCACGAAAATACGACACGAAAATTAAAAAGCAAACAGATATATTTAAAGCACAAAATAAACTAGTTCAAAGTCACCAAATGGGAATCGTCTTCATCGGGAATAGATCTATAAACAGTAGAGCGTCTATATCGCTGGAATGGCACAGATCGGGAATAAGGCATAAATTGAGCAAATAGTCTTCATCGGGTAGTCACGATCGGGGATCAGAGTTCTGGAAAAAGTCATCGTAAGGCAATCTTCATAATTGAGCAGGCGAATCAGAGAATAGTTGTCCAAATAGAGGTAGTCAATAATTGAGGTTCAGGTCAATGGCAATGATGGAACAAGGCAATGAAATAGAATAGCACAGTAAATAACACCGCCGCTGGATTGACGGAATGATGGGGTGGGAGAAACTTCCGCCGTAATGATGGACTGATATGATACAAGTGACGTTCGCCGTGAATATAATACATCCGCCGTCAGAATGATACCTCCGCCGTCATAATGATACCTCCGCCGTAAAGATGTTACATCCGCCGTTAATAATAAGGAAAGGGGATTTAGGCTACAACTACACCGTCGCGGTAAGTTGAGCTAATTAGTTAAAGTTACACCAGTCGCTGGTAGTAACCAGGGGCAGGGGACAGGTTTAGAAACGGTTCCAAACCGGGCTCTGGCGATCGATTGGGAGGCGAGAGCCAGCACGATGGGGGGCGGAAGGATCAAAAATGGCGACGCAGATGCAAGGCCAATAGACATTATTCTCCTGTACAGGCGGTGCCAACCCAGCAATAAATTCTCCCTGGCGATTAACCGGCATGCGCAGCGCAGCCGCTCGCAATTCCTTGGGCGGGTTATCCACTCCGAAGAATGGTGGGGCCATTCGACCATTTACCCAATTGAATAAGATAATGTTCGTAACGCCCTGGATCAAATCGCACGCAAAATTAAATGTGAAATTATAAACGCAGCAACACGGTTAACATGTGGCAAAGCAAGAAATGGTTTAGACTAGTGGCCCTATCTCCAGTGGATCAGGCAGATGAGCACAACAAGGCAGCCTTATTGTGGCCATCACACAACCAATTTCTGTACGAAAAATCCCCAAGAAATAAACGCCATTTCAGCAAATTCCAGCTGACGGGCAACCCCTGGTTTACGCCCAACACTCATGCACCCGTCCACTGAAATCCCCCAACCAAGCATTCAGGCAGCCACTAGAATCTAAAATAAGCCTCAGAAAAAAGTGCGAAAACTAACAGAAGGTGAAAGCATGATAAGTGTGATAGAAGAAATAGAAAAAGAAGGAAAAGAAAACTACACACACAGAAGAGGGTGACCTACCTACAGTTAGCCTACGTAAAGGGAGAAAAGAAATAGCACTACACATACACGGGTTAAGGCATACATACACACACCCAGCGTATACACTAAAGCATACACTATGTAGACAGAAAGATATGATAGGGCCCCCTTAGCAATTTGCAACGAAAGACAATCCCTTTGAGTTAAAAGAAAACCCCCCATAGGTAAATTTGAAAATAAAAGTAAGAGAATGAAAGAATCCCCCTATTAGGGTAGATAAGAGACAGGAAATAAAAACCCATGGCTAGGTTTTACAGCCATGAGTTTTGAAATTAAGAAGCAAAATTAGATAAGAACGAAAACCCCACTTTATACCAGAAATAATAAATCATAAGGGAGGCCCTTGAAGGAAAAGTTTAAACCCCACCCTATTCAGAGGGTTATATAACACAAATAATGCCAACACCAGTTGTTAGAGGTAAAACCCTAGGTAGTACAAAAACTCAGGCGCCCGTAAAAGAAAAATTAACACACATTATTATACAACCACAAGAGCTCTTGTGTTACGCAAGGCTTATTACAGAAACTAATGCTGCAAATGACCTACACCGTAGGTTGCCTACAATGTTACCACTGGCAATTTGACTGGGGCGTCCAGAAAAGGCTTTAACCGATTGATGTTAACCACCACCGGGTCACTTAACCCGTTAGTGCGAGCAATACGATAATTCGTCACAGAAATCTTGTCCAACACCCGATAAGGTCCCTCGTATTTAGGCCGTAACTTCTTACTCAAACCTGTAGGTACATTCTTGTTCTCAATATTGAGCATAACCAGGGTACCTGGCTTATACTCAACCGGTGAAGCTTTCAAATCGTACCTTTCCTTGTTAACCAGTGCTGCCTCTTGCAAGGCCTCATGAGCTAACCGCCATGCTTCGTTCATCCGGGCCAGTAGCTGGCTACGTGCGTCGCTGTAATTCTGAGTAGTGCCTTCCTCACCAGGAAGTTGAAAGAAATTATCTAGTGGGTATCGGTAGTCTCTACCTGTCATCAAAAAATGAGGTGTCTCCTTCGTGGCACTGTGAATCGTTGCTCTGTAGATGGACAGCCCCCACGGTAAATAGTCGTCCCAATCGGACTGGAAACAATTCACGTACTTGGCTACCAGGCTACGTATTGTCCGATTGAAGCGTTCCACTACACCGTTCGTTTGAGGGTGGTATGCCGTAGTTCTGAGTCGCTCAGAGCCACTGGCATCCACCAAAGCTCTTAGAAAGACGGACATGAAGTTCGGTCCTTGATCTGTCAGGACACGTGCAGGGACACCCCAACGGGCTACGAAGCCGTTAAAATACCAATACGCAGTAGTTTCCGCCCGCTCGTTGGGCATAGCAAATGCCTCCGCGTAGCGCGTGAGATAGTCGACTATACACAATACACACGTGTTACCTCTGTTGGTCTCCTTCTGTGTGAAATGCATCACGTCCATAGCCACGACATCTAACGGTCGACGTACCACCACCGTGTTCTGCATTGTAGCCTGATATCTACGTGGCCCTTGATTAAATTTCGCACAGGGCTTACACTGAGCAATGAAATCCTCTAGATCTTGGGACATGCGAGGCCACCAATACTTTGTTTCCAAGCTGGCCATTGCATTTTGGTGGGCCCGATGACCACCCGTCGTAAAATCAGAGTGAACTTCCTGCAAGAGTTGCTCCCGCTGGGCCTTAGGCACTACCACAGTAGGGAAGGGTAGCCCTCTACGCTCGGCGTGTTTGTTCAAGTGCCAACGATATAATACCCCATCTCTAATAAAAAATGTAGACCGTAATTTCTTTACCTCTTGTGCTTCTTGTCGATTAGTTGGTAACCTCTTCTGTTCCAGGAAATCCAATAAAATCGCAAATTCCTCTTCGTCGCGAAGTTCTCGTTTCCAGGTAAGCAGGGTAGGTGGCGCGGGAAGTGCCGCCGTCAAGGCGAACACTTCCGGTGGATACATAGCCGCTGTTGCTTCATGCTCACTATCTTCAGGCTCATCAATTGGATCCAGTCTTGACAAGCAATCAGGACCCACATTCTCACGCCCCGGCCGATATTCCACCGTAAAATCAAATTCTAACATACTAAGAGCAAACTTAGCGAGCTTACCTTGACCCAGAGCCTTGATGTTATTCAACAGGTCCCTGACTGCTTGATGGTCAGTTCGGAGAACAAACTGTTTGCACGACAAATAGTGTCGAAATTTCTGACAACCCCATAGAGCCGCAAACGCTTCCATCTCCGTCGCGGAGTAACCCTTCTCGCCTTGAGTCAGGGTCCTGCTAGCATAAGCAACTGGCCGCTCTCGTAGCACCCGTGGTCCATTGGGCTTATCCGCGCTACGCGGCACGGAAAACTGTTGTTCCAAAATAGCACCAAAACCCCACTTACTAGCGTCAGAAGACACATAAAACGTTTTGTCAAAATCAGGAAAGGCTAATACTGGAGCTTGAGTCAAATGCCGTTTCAGCTCCTCAAAAGCGTGTTGACAAGCTTCAGACCAAGCAAAAGGCACACCCTTCTTCAATAAATCCGTTAGAGGGGCGGCCACTTTAGCATAATTAAGTACAAACCGTCGATAATAACCGCACATTCCTAGGAACGATCGAATACCCTTCACGTCCTTTGGTGGGTTAAGCTGAGACACAGCCTTAACCTTGTCCGGGTCCACACCAATGCCGTTCCGGCCCACGTAGTGGCCCAACAAGGGAACTGATTCGCGAGCAAAGCAGCATTTCTTGAGCTTAATGCGTAGTCCGTTGTCGCGCAGACGAGTCAGGGTCGACCTGATCATCTCCAAATGAGTGTCCTGATCGGGAGATGGAATCAACACGTCGTCAATGTACACGGGCAAATCCGTCAAAACCTTCTCCATCAGTCGTTGGAATGTTGCGGGTGCGTTACACAACCCGAACGGCATGACATTCATGTGGAAGAGGCCCATATGGGACACGAAGGCCGTTTTCTCCCGGTGTTCTGGATAGACCTCAACCTGCCAATACCCAGCCGCTAGATCGATAGTCGAGAATATTACTGCCCCTTGGAGTTGATCCAAAATTTCGTCGATTTTGGGCAGCGGGTAATTATCCTTCTTTGTGATTTTGTTTAGCCGACGATAATCAATGACTAAACGTGTGGTCCCGTCCTTCTTGCCGACCAAGATACACGGGGAAGACCAAGGACTAGTAGAAGGGGAACAGACCCCTTCATCCAACATTGCCCGTATATGCTTCTCAATCTCCGCTTTATCTTTAGGGTTATACCGATAAGATCTACCTTTAACTGGTCCTTCCTTGCCAGTGTCGATCACGTGCTGGTCCACTTTGGTCCGCCCCGGGTTACCCGGTCTGGCGACCACATCATAGAATTCGACCAATATGTCCCTTCCACCGCCTACTATACGGGACAGGGCGCTGGGAGGCCCCTCCATCACCAAAGGGTTTCACTTCTTTCCGCCATCGATTCCAGTATTTATATGGTCGAAGGTTGCCTTCGCCATCATAGACTACGTCTCCTCCGTCCGGAAAACCTCCATTGGCGAGGACCACTTCCTCTTCCGGAAACCATTCAGCCCGTCGGCGTACTTGCTTGCAAGTTTTGCACGGACATTTCCATGGGTTTACATCCCGATTTGTGTCCTTATTCAAATACAAACAGACAGGTTCCTGGTCCGGTGGGGGAAGGGGGTCGCCTCCTTCACCCTCACTTTCCGAGTCACTACTCCATAGACCACCATGGTTCCAATAGGGTTCGTTATTAGGTTCACTAGTAAAATTAGAATTAGTAACAACAAAAGCTTGAACCGCACAGACCATTTCACCAGACGGCTTTGTCGGTGCGGGACACGGGGCCAGGTCTACTGCCCGTGCCCCGCATTCTCGTTTCCCGTTTCCGGGAAACCTTCATACCGACGTGGACCTACGTAACCCCGGCTAATAGAGCGGGGTCTAACCGGTTGTTGTCGTTGATTCCTTTGGTCCTGCTGGCCTTGTTGCCGTTGCGGCTCCTGCTGGCCTTGTTGCCGTTGCGGCTCCTGCTGGTTACGCTGGTCCTGAGTCCTTTGCCCCTGGTTCCGCTGGTTCTGGTCGTAGCGGCTCCGGGCAGGGGGGTCGCCCTCCTGACCTCTGTTCCGATACTGTGTATGAGTATTACCCCTTGCCTGATGCTGACCCTGATCATTCTGATTCAGGTATTGTAGGTAGTCCGGACACTGTTGTTGCCTATGACCAACCAAGCCGCAATACCAACACCTGCCCATAGGCGGACGTGGTGGTGGTCGCTCGTCATTACGTTGGTAACCCTGGTTACGATTCTGATTCTGCTGTTGAGACCGCTGCTGGTCCTGCTGGGGTCGCCCCTGTGCAGCGTTATCGCCTCGTGGTCCCTGACTCTGGGCACTAAAGACCATCACAGCCTGTTCTTTGTCCAGTTCTACCTGTACGGACTCCACAATATGTAGAGCCCGAGTTATCAAATCGTTCTCCCGCACATGGGGCCAGAATTGGATGTCGGCCAGTGGGGCCGCCATTCTAGAGCGCAAATCCGCTTTCAGGCCTCTTTTAAACTGAGCCACCACCTTCTTTTCCCGATCGAAACCAGGTTCGAATGGAAAGGCTTGCACCGCTAGCAAGCGCAGCGCTGCCATATAATCATGTGGCTTTTCGCGGGGTTCCTGCATCCGGCTATAGAATTGCTCAGCATATTGTTCCGTGGTAACAGGCAAGGGTTCATACAACTGTCGGATCCTAGTCACTAGGTCCTCGAAAGTATCGGGTGGGCATGGAGTCATAGACTCTTTGACCTTATCATCAAGTAAAGTCCATAGAATTCTATACTTCATACCTGCAGGCACATCATGAACCTTTACCGTGGTTTCAAAATTCGCCAACCAACTAGTAAACTTGATGCTGCTCTGTGAACCCTGAAAGGGTTTAACCCCCTTGAAGCCCTTCAAATATTCGCCCAGATGTTTAAAACTCTCGTATGAAGAGGGTTCTCGCTGCTCTGAAGGGCGTGGTCGTTGCGACCGCTCTCGCCGAGAGGCAGGATAGTCCCGGTCACGTGAGTATCGTCTAGGGCTAGGTGTTCTACGCACCGGTGATGGGGACTGATAGCCCCTTGATGGGGTTCTGGACCGCCGTATATCCTGCCGCCGCCGGCGGGGTTGCGCCACCGGCGAGTCTCTCACCTGATCGTCAGATGAATCCAAGTCTACAAGTGGTGGAACCCATGGCTGGCTCCCTCTGCGACTACGGACTGGTTCCGGGCTTGACTGCCGGGCCGGCTGAGACTGCCCCATTTGAAACGGGGGAGCCCCGGCATCTGGATCCATACTTGGGTTGGGCCACATACGTAACAACTCCATACAAACACGAGGAAAATTCTGCTCGAGTGCCTCCCATGTTCCTCGCGGAATTTCTGCTATCCAGGCTGTAAGCAGGCCTCTGATCACACTATATTCCTGTTCAGTCAGGCCTCTCACTCGGAAAAGGCCAGCAGTATCTGGCGTTTGAGGCCGGTGTCGGGCCGGTACAGTGGGTTGGTCTCGTAGCGGGACCACCCACGCATCCATTGGCCCGCGCACTTTCGGTTTCCTATCCAGTTCTGGTTCAGGATCACTACTGTCCGGCCGTTGACTACTGCTAGCCCGTTTCGGGCGCTTTGACCGTGTGAGGTCGATATGAGCGGTTGAGCGGAACCGTGGGCCTGACGCTGCTGGTTCACTAGGGCCTGCTACCCCTGGTTGGCGGGAATTTCCCGTCCCCTCTTGCCGTCGTGGCTTAGGGCGAGTGAACGGAGGGAACGGCCTCGTTCCGGGTTGTCTGCGTATGATGGAGCTGTCCGACCCCAGTCTTGGTCGTTGCCGAAATAAGTTCATTTCCAGTTGATTAATAAATGTTCGTAGGTCCGAAACATCAGAAATACCTGGCACGGGCTCTGCTAACGGTTCCTTGTCAGACTCTCTGTCCCGCAGAGTTGAATCAATCCGGGCTAGCTTAAGGCGGAGAAACTCCAGTTGATCTCTAAGGCTTGCCTGTTCCTCCCATTCTTCTTCGATAGACTCTCCTTGATCAGTAGGTGACAAGAACTCATCGGTCTTCTGTGAGGCCTCATCCTCGTGTTGGTCGTCATGACCCTGATCCGTGATTTCTTCAAATAATTCCTCCCTTTTGGAGGCTTTATTTTTAGCCGAGTCTGATCGCAGGAACGGTCTACTAAGCGTAGCGCTTGTAGAAGCAGGGCCCGCCGAGGCCTGACTTGCCGAGGACTGAGTGGAGGAATGTTTGCTTAAGGCCGGTTGTGAAAACAACCGCCCAAAACCATCTGGGTTCAAGGGCCGGTTATCCATCGCGTCGCTTGAAGTGGCCGTATCAGCCGGCTTGGTCGAAGCCTTAGACGTTTTCACAGGTGAATGTTGGACAGACATTTCTATAGAATGCGAAGAATAGTTGCACAAAAATGTAAAGAAACAATTAAACACGTAAGATTAGTTAGAATAAAAACTCAAGTTGAAACAAAATACTGAATTAATTAAAAGAATGACTGAATTAAAAAACACAACAAAAATACTAGGAGATCAAATCCGAGAAGCACAAGGACGAACAAATACACTACTATTATGACAAGATCAAAACCAGGAAGCACAAAAATAAAAGGGACCAAACTAGGAAAAGAAAGAAAAAGGTCGAGGACTGGCAGCCTAATGTAAAGTTGGAAGGGTATAGCTAGCCAAACTTTACGGGTGGAAACTGTGCGCGTATGGAAACGACGAACCTGGAGGAGACTTATGTTCCAGTCGACCTGGGCAGGATCTCGCCAAGAATTCAAGAAGCCTAACGAACTACTAAAGGAACTGACTAAAGGGTCTAATACTAACTACTAAAGAAACTTTGATTAAGTTAAATACACGCTCAGTAAATAATTAGCCTACCTATCTTTGGAAATAACTCAGAGTCCGACCTACCGAATATACAATTCTAATAAAAACCTAACTAAGACACCCTAATGGCTCAGCTACTGAGACCACATTTAATAAAATAGCAGGCAAAGGGAGCGACTCCCGAAAAGTACACAAGCGGTTATAAGAAATTTAGATAACAAAACATTCATCATTGCAAGCTTACAAAAACAGGAAAATTCAAACAAGTATTAATTTCTAAGAAACAGCTACAGACAAACAGGACATGAATAAAATTTTAGATACAAACACCATTTACGTACTCAGATTTCAGCCCAAAAGTTATTTAAACCCTTCTAAAAACTAATAACTCAAACAGTTATCCCTAACCGTCGCGGCTGACTAAACTACGTGACATGCCATAATAAACCCTTTTCTAAAATAAACAGCAATAATTAATTTACCAATTAAAAAGAAACTAAACACAACTGCAACCTCTAATAAATTTTAGATTGACCCACGAGGTCGCCTCGGAGTTTGAAGTAAGAAAGGAAACTAAATCACTAACTTACAAATACCCCAGGATAGGCTTCCCAGAAAGAAAGGCAAAAGGCTAGGCACACACGTTGAAAATAACGGCCGCACGCTAGAGTGAAGAAAGACAAGACTGACTAGTTTTTAAAGTGAAGGCTGAGAGAGATGCCTAGTGAATTTTGATTGGCTGGATTTGAGACCCCCTTCGCAAACGGGATGCTCAGCGCGCATCCAGAGAAACTTCAAAAGACAAACAGCGCCACCTAGCAGCTAAGTGGGCTGAACAAAACATAACGCATTTTAACATAGAAAATATCTAATTTCAAACTAATTTCAATGCAAATTTACACTACACATATTTCTCACCAAAAATACCACTCTTACTAAAATTTCACATTAAAAACACACTCACTAAAATTACACACACAACTCACACATTACACAAGGCTAATCTGTTGCCAACGGTCAATATTTGTGCACACATTTTTGGTTGTGCTGTAGTGGCTTCGGAAATTCCTCAGTCGCAGTCAAAATGGCACTGGTCGCTTGATTAAGAAAACAAGGTGTAATAGAGTTACCCAAAATTGGGTGCGAGTATAGGGAGTTTTGTGTCCTGGGAGAGTCAAGTTCTCGCTAAATGGGTCGCTCACTTCTCGGGTATCTGGTGTTTTAAAATAAACCCGGAAAAATACGATGTGTCGTTTGAGGCTCCTTGCCCCTCTCTTTCTGTTACGGACAGGGGATCGTTTACATTTTCAAGCATATGTATACAATAATCTGACTGCATAAAAATGGTGACGAAATGCTATCTGAAATGGTGACGAAAAGCATAGCAATGAAATTAAAAAAATGATTTAAACTGAGAGCTAATACCAAGACTAATGCGGACTATATCAATAACGCATGCATAGTCATACATATTAGGTTGAGTGTGAATAGCTTCAGCTAAAGGTAATTTTGTTAAACATGTATATGTTAGCAAACCATAATGGCGCAAGAATTTATTTCTGTCATTATAAGCTGTATCAGCCTACTATGCCAGCCTAAACCTCATCACTTTCATAAATATATTTACTTGTAATCAAGTCCAATCAAACTCTTAAATTAGATAGGTGTAAATATTAACTGGGAATGATACCAACCCAACCAGAATTCTTTGTGACTGTGTTTTTCGAATTGGATGACAACATCGAGAGACAACAAAGGAAAAGAGACAAGAAAGTTTGACAGGGAAGCTGCGTAATTGCCATACAATTTAAGACTGCATTTGTCTTTATTTTTAGTTAAAAATTTGTCCTTGTCATAGTGATGTTTTTTTTTCTGTACGCCCCACTCCTGGAGCTCACTGGAGGGAGGCTGAGATCCAGGGCAGGCAGCTGAGATCATTGGAGGGAGGCTGAGATCCAGGGCAGGCAGCTGAGACCATTGGAGGGAGGCTGAGATCCAGGGCAGGCAGCTGAGACCATTGGAGGGAGGCTGAGATGCGCATGAGATGTAAGATGTGCAGTTTCACATATTTATGGCTTCCAAAAATTTCGTCGTCGTCGTCGTCGTCGTCGAATTAGGTGGTCGATCAGGATCTACTCCTATACTCGGGGTATAGAACCCTTGCTTCACCTCATCAGCCATATCTAGTATGACTCTCGCTATGTTGCCTGGATGCACTCCACACAGTGGGAGGCTGGAGGGGACCCATCTTGGCCTTTCGGCTTCGGGCTGGCTACCTCCATTAACTGCTCATGCGCGTGGCAGAGGAGCACAGCGCCTTTCGGCGCTCCAGGTCTCTAGCGCAGATGAGGGGATCAGGAAGCAAGCAACGGGAAATGAGACCAATTAGAGTACTTGACTCAGTTGCACCCAGCACCCCTTCGCAGAGGTTAGGTTGGTTCCACAAATTCCAAAAATTTCTAATGAGACAACGTCCATAGTGATATTCAGAAGCAACAGTACATGATAACTAAGATTGTGACAAGCGTCACCATGTGTAGTTATTAGGCTGGGTACATCATCTGCACGATAACAGCTGACCCCCCCACAAATTGTACCCCAGTGACCCCTCTCCCACAAATGATTACCTAGTACACATTTGTGTACCATTACCATGTTTTTTTCTTCTGCAATGCATTCATCTTCGGTGATCCATTCCTATATGTGCGGTGTATATTCATCTTCGGTGCGTATGTGTTGTTTGGGTTTTCTTTGTTTTTGTTCAAAGATCAGGCGGTTTTTTTCAGCGGCGGTAAAGAATCGGTACGTAGGACCATACAGTAACAACGGGTCCGAATCTTGGGGGAGTCTGCCTGGGGTCTACCCCTGAAAATATTCAAAAGAATGGGTCTGTCTATCCAAAATTAGCAAAAGTGCAAATTTTTACATTTTTGACCAAAATATAGTTAACAAGTATGCCCCTAAAAGGGACAATATTAAGCTATTGAGCTATTGACTATCGTAATCGTAAGTAAGATTTCCGGACTTGAATTTATCAATTCATATAGTCCACCATCATCAACCGTATTCTCATGTAAAATCTAATTTGAGACAGCTTAGACAACATTCAATAATATTGTATAATGATTAATTTCTTAGCTGTTTTTAAGAAATGTTTTAAAATAACCGCTAAATGCTAAAAATGTTAATTTCCGGTAAAAATTACTTAGGGGCTACCCTTTTTTCCTTCTCGCGAAAGGGAGTCTAACCGGTTTTTGTCGGTCTGGGGGAGTCTGCACACCTCCTATTCTCCCCACGTTATCCTATGGGTACGAGTTATTCTAATTTTTAAAACAATCATTTTGCCTTAATATTTTACCTCATTTTCGTGTGCAGTGCTTTGACCGTGGTACAGGACAATTTTGTTTGTTAGCTAAGATTATTTTACTCATAGTAAGGTCTAAGAGCTAGTGGTGAATTGTTTTTAGCCAGGGTTTTGTTCTTGTTTTTGCGTACCTAATATTTTTATTAATTATTGTTTGCTAGCACTTGTGTACAGATAATCTAGTGTTAAATTCATGAATGCTAAAAGGATTGGCAAGTGTCACTGGCCTATTATCAAATTTTCAATATGGCGGTTGCGCGCTAACAATTGTCAGTTGTGTTGGTCCTCTGTTAGCGTTCGGTTATGTGGGTTGCGGATCCATCTCTTGGTTCGTGCGCCTTTTGTGCTCTCCTTTATTTGATTGATGGCCTGTAAATCAAAGCTTGTTTCACAAGGTGGGTAATGTTGCAGTTTAAATACTTTCTTAGCATTACGTTTCGTGAAAATATTCTTTTTTGGTTCATCCTGCCAGTTAGAGTAGTTCGGTAGATTTACTGTCTGCCATACACGGCGTACCTGCAATCCATACAATAATTGATATTTTATCATAGTCGAATTTCTACATGTTTGCGACCATGGTAGTTGAAGCGCATTTGGCAGTGGTTATATATTTTCTATGTGGGACGAAACCGCATCTCTTGTATTTCTGAATACTTCCATGTCTACTTCCATGATAAGACAATCCTAAGCTTTTCATTTGCATTCCTGAGCCTGTCGAAAATTGACATATACGAAGAAAGGCATTCACGACGGGGAGCAAAATTCGAATTGGCTATTGCAAATACTACTCAGCTAGACTACTGAGTGAAACGTGTTTCCAGAGACATTGAATTCAATCTTCGAAACTGTTGAAACTTCTCATGCATGACCGTTGTTGTTCTTTCGTTGTTGTTTCTGCAAGATTCCGGATGGAAAGAGTACTGATTATAGCTGACAATTTTTCGGTTTCGCCATAGCTCTAACTATCTTTATAGTCATGCAATATGTTTAAGGTAAAAATAATGCTTTTAAACAGGACATACCAATGTTTTAGCAGCTATTTAATCAGTGCGATGGTGATTATTATATTTATCATGATGCTTATCCCCTGATTATTCTACCCTTGTTGTTAGCTCATATGTTCCTTCCGGATCTCACATGTACAAATATTCTGCAATATAACTTGCTATAAACAATGGAACAGACGTCAGTTTAAACCGTGATCAGGAGAGATACTGTGGTAAACAATGCGACCATCTGTTTTTCTTATTCTTTTACTGGTAGCAGCAGTTGGAGCGGTATGTGACTATTTCAGGACTTAACCCTTCGTGAATCCAGAGTTGGCTCCGGGTCCAAATTTTTGGACGCGTACCCGCTACGTCGGACCGGTACAGACCCAGTTCCGTGTACCCGGATGTAAAAAAACTTGCGGCATTGCACATCAACGACAAATATAAATGAAACAAGTGTTTTTTAATTTCACTGTTAGTACTACTTAAACAGTAAACTTTGCTGCTTTATAAGAAGTTATGACGATAAATGCAATTCCAGATAAGTTATAGCGAACGATTCTTCACCTCTGTTCTCATCAATATTAGTTAAATTTAAATGTAGAAATGCAGTTTTGCAAAAACATTGTTCAAAATTATAACAGAAATTTTGGACTGAAGCCAATGTTTAATAAGGCCTATCCAGATACTAGAACAGCAACAATTAATGTTCACAAATTTTTAAGTGTATGTAAATTTTGGTGGTTATTATTGTTCTTGGACCCAAACTCGGGCCCAAAACTGCGGGCACCCGGACCCGCGGGTCCAGAACTTGTGTTCGGACCCGGCCCGGCCCGCGGGAACACGGACCCGGAGCCAACTCTGCGTGAATCAAATCACTTAACGACTAAAAATCTTGTAATTATGTAAAAATTTGTAACTTGTATAATATATTTGAAAATTTATATTTATGTCGAATAAATATTTGTAATAAATATTTCTACTCCAACTAAACGTGTTTGCTTATGTTCGTTTGCAACTGGTTTTGTAGCGCCTTCTCCAAAAAAGGCAAGCAACCGCTACATGCACGAATTGTACTGGATATTGTCAGTGTGCAGCCAACTCTAATGTTCAATGCAGGGGTCGATGGTATATAAGTTTTAGTTGTTATATACTCTAAACGTTATCCAAAGCTAGGGTAAACAGTTTATATGTCTATTACATAATCTTTGCTTTAGTATTAGTTCCACGTAGGACGTCACATCCTTTAATCCCACCTTCTGAAAATGTATCAAATAAAAAATTTTTGACGACATAATATATTCACGAACGGTTTTTCTGTGGAGCACACTGTTATTTGTAGTTTTAGCACCAGTGTTAGACAGTTTCAGTTTTAATTTATTATGATATAACCGGCTACTGCCTTTAGCTAGAAATTGTTTAAAGAGAAATGCAATGATGTTAAAACTTTGAAATAGCTAACTGGAAGTATAATAAGGAAATTAAACTTCCCAACTGGAAATGAATTTAAATGATCCATACATTAACATAGGGTCGGGTCCTGGGGGGGCTGGTCTCCAAAAATTTTTGAAGGGGCTTGTCCCGTGAACAAACATTTTCAGGGGGGCTTGTACCTCAAGAATATATTTACAAAATTTTTCTGAAAATTAACGCTAATTTTATTAAAATTTGCAATTTTTTGTCAAAATTTACAAAAATTTTCTGTTTTGACTAAAAATTTCAAAATTTTGCCCGATTTTCCCGAAGAATTAGATATTTTAGTTAAAAAATTCCGGCGAGGCCGGAAATGTTTTGAAATTTTACTGTAAAAAGTAATTTTTTCAGCTATTTTTGGTACCCCTTGTCCCCGACGGCGATAGGGGATAGGGCTTGTAACCTTGTCCGAGTTGCGGGGGGGGGACTTGGACCCCCCAGACCCCCCGCGTTAACCTATGATTAACGTACATTAGAGATACATTAGAGATTTATGCGAAGCGTAGATAGATCGATCGATTGCATTGAAACAAATCTTTGATTTTTGCACAGCATTATAGATGATATAATGGTAGGTGCGTTTAATTTCCATTTCTAGCACTTCTTTCACAACAAGATTTCGACGCAGTCAAGTACGAAGACGACGACGACGAGTGAAGCGTCAGTTTATTAATCCGTACTGTTATGGTTACTACGGTTTCAACAACGGCGTGTTTCCAGGGGTGATTCCTGGAACTGGCACTATTGGTACAATTGGTACATTTGGAACCTTTGGAACCAATACCAATTTCAATACCAACTTCAACACAAACACAGCTGCAGCAGTGAATAACGCCCTTCGCACATGTTTGCAAAATGCTGGATATACTACCCCGTATGTGCAAAGGTTTTCTGTTCAATGAATTAGTGAAATTTTCACTTCGAGAGTTATGCATTGTCTTCGATTCGAAACATGCATTTTTATAGCAAGAAGACAAGATTATTGAGTAGATTGAACAGAATTCTAACACTGGCGATTTCCAAACACCAGCTTGTCATTGATATATGGTCGCTTCAAGTGATTCACTTGACGCACTTGCTACTTGACGCTTGACAAGTTGCCAGTGATGTGGTCATTACTGATTTTAAAAATATCTAAACTGCCAAAAGAGATGTGGAAAATGCTGCATCCGCTAAGTATTAAACCTGCTGAAGCTGACCCCTATATTGCATAGCGGTCAGAGTGGCCGAGGAGAGGCATTCAGGTAGAAAATTGCTATCCGCGCGCAGTTGACCCATTGGTTATGGCGCAGATTATAAATTAACTACATTACTACATTACTCCAAGCGTTATAATTCATCTGCAAAATGCAATTAAAAATAAAATTGATCTTTCAGTTGAAGCTCCAGCAGAAAGTGTGAATTTTTTGAACTGAAGCTTTATCGTTTAGCACAAACTGTAACTGCGCTGCCGTTGCCCCAACCGTAACGGCCACAACAACTTGCCTTACTGGAACCACATATCGGCAATGCCTTGCACTTCGTTTAACAGCTTGCCTTACGGATACTACAAATGGGTTCGTTCTTTAGATACTTTAAACAGAAATTAAAATTTAAATTTTAACGTTCTAGCTTACTTTATGTGACATGCTATAATACCACATTTTCTTGGATAGCTTTCTATTTCTTAGAAATGTCCTAAGCCTATAGCTAGCTATACAACCTAAACATAAAATTAAGTTAATTAATAATTGACTGGGAATAGTGTGCAACCATTTCAATTTTATGTTGCCTTTTACAGATGTACAACATCCAATACCAATACTGCCGGTTACACTACAGCTCTGCAGAACTGTTTGCTGCAAAGTAATGTTAACTAACATTTAAAATTACTCCGAAGTTTTGGTGAAACGATTGGTTTGACTTGATAGTTATTTTATGTATCATCTACGGAATATGTACTTTGCTTTCTGATTTCTGAACAAATTTCTGATTATATATAGTTCTAAAGCAGCCGAATTTCTACTATTTGCTACTTTTATAGACTGCTGTTTACGTGTTGCAGTTACGTTTACGTTTACGGGGTCTACGGTGTTTGTCGGAGTTGTCTGTTATATGTTATGATTGTATTGCTTAGTTTGCTATATGAATGAAAATTAATGAAAATAAGGTTGTGTAAAAGTAAAGGTCACACACAGGGATCAGGCAACTGCATACACAAACCTAAGACAATGCTTGTTTTGTGCTTCAAGTGCGAATATGCAAAACTAAGAAATTAGTCAAATCAAAATTAAGCAAGAATTTTGGTTGGTGGCAAATTCAACTAATTAAAATAAGACAATACTTTGATTCAGCAGTGATTCAGGTAGAGAAGGTCTAAACAGCGGAAGCGGAAACGGAATTAGGCATTAAACTATAAACCCGGCGGAACGGAACTAAATTACAAGCCAAGAAATGGAATTACGGCAAAGTTGGCAGTGTCGTAAATTACATATCAATACTGATTCCTAGAACATGAAATGCTTAATAAATGATTTCATGGTATTCAATAAACAAACAGACTCTACTACTCAATAATGAAACTAGCAAATCTACTGCTCAAAATTTCTTCAACTATGCCGCAGAAACACACCACATTTAGTTCTGCATCTGGGCAAACGAACTCATGTAAGCAGTGGTACAAAAGACGAAAGCATATGACTTTTAGATAACATAACTGAGGTAAAACTGTAAAATATTCCTTTTTGAATACTCCCACTTATTTTACAGGGTCATAGGCAAATTTCCGAGTTCCCAACAGTTCAAAACCTTAATTCTTTTCATGGTGCTCCCACTTCTTCAGTGAGCTTACAGACAAGGCACAGTAAACAGATTGTCCAGGCTGACAAAACCGACTGTACCGCTGCTGACGCAGACGACTACGTGGCTGTTGGCTACCCAAAGCCAAATCACCTGGGACCACAATCACTGGATGGCACCTTAGACGGAACACAGAATCTTGAAGCAAGGCGACGCCTTTAACAGCTCTTTCCATGTTATTTGTTCCATGTTCGCCGTAGGTTTTACTACTCAATTAACGACCGAGAGCATCAAATTCTTAGCACTTTTGGTAAGTTTTTTGTGAAAGAGACAAAGGCTTGTTTCTAAAATATCTATAGCACAATTTTAGACTTTTCTAATTTTCTTTACAAATTTCTTCACACAAAGAAAAGAGGGATTGTTTCAATTTTTGAGCGAGACTTAAGATTACTCCCTTCTTTTGAGAAAAACTGTTTTTCAAGAAACATTTGATCTTAAAATGTTAACCTGGCGAGACCTTGGCCCACCTGGTCCACGAATTCATCCCTGTCAAGGAACTTCTCCCGTGTCTATGCTCTGAATGCTCGCGGATTTTTGAGGACTCCCACCAAATACAGTGAAGGCAGACTCCGAATCTGTTCCAACGCATTCCATACTTTGCCGTCATCTATCAAGTAGCTTTGTGAACCTTTATACTGAACGACTTTCTTCGGCCGCGAATATTGAGAAGCACGTTTGGAAACTTGTGTGAGTTAGCATCGAACATATTTCCAATCTTGACTTGATTTTCTGAGTGAAATGCTTTTCTCTCCGGAATGGTAAGCTTTGGTGGATTAAGCTTTGCCCCAGGTCGTCTTCCGAACATCATTTCTCCAGGAGACTTCTGTGCGGTGGAACCTTTGTGAGTGTTACGTTTATTTGATTGTTTGTTTTCTGATGTTGCTATAATGAGGCTTTGTCGATTTCGCGACTTTGTTAACTTGTGAGTCCGATGAATCAGCATCTTGTTTTAACATCAACTTGGCATAGTTGACAGCTTTTTACAGTTTTTGAGCCAATGTAATAGCCCTTTCGATGGTCAAGTGTGGTTCCAGAAGCAGCCTTTCTTTCGTTTTGGCGTGACTGATTCTATCAACAAATTGGTCACGAAGTTGATCCGACACCGTAATCGCCAAAATCGCATGAAGGAGTTAGCTGGCACAGGTCACTGTAGTAGGCAGAGATGGACTGACCTTGTTTCTGTCGGCAATGACGGAAGTTATATATGTCTTGCCGCCATAATGTTTGTTTTCGGCGAATAATGCTGTTCAAGAAGTTGTAAAGCTCTGTCATAATCTGACAGTTGATCGTTATTCGCGTTCTGTGGCTGTTGGGATAAGGTTTTGTATACGCGATAGGCTTCTGTAGTTAAGCAAGATGGCGGTCTGGAAGGTCATCTTCACCAGTCGAGATCATAAATATTTCAAATCTGGCCTTCCACAATTTCCAGGGCGTGGAAGGATTCCCTGGTTATCCAGGAAAGGCGTGGCTGCTTTCAAATTATCCATATTGTCGCCAACAATGTGATGTATTAAATAATACAATGCTGTTATACTTCAAACAACTACTCATATCATCACATCTCGATTACTGGATTCAAAACGAAAATTCTTTCACTACACCACATCTACTACTCTGAGTTCTTCAACTATGCTGCAGAAACACACCACATTTAGTACTGCATAGTTACATCTGGGCAACGAACTCATGTAAGCAGTGGTACAAAAGACAAAAGCATATTTTAGACAGACAGATAGACAGACTTTTAGATAACATAAACGCAGGTGAAACTGTAAAATATCACTTTTCCAATAGGCTATAACATGAAATGGTGATGGGATTATCAGAATTCGAGCCATGCACTGCACGCCACCCCCTCCCGCAAATCAGTACCCAGTACGCAATTACGTATGCTCACTTTTTCTATCGTAAGCCACCCCCCGCAAATGTGATCTATCATTCGACCCCCCCCCCCGCAAACCCACTTTTTCAGCAGACGAATAACAGGTCACATTTGCGGGGGGGGGGTGCCTTCCTATAGAAAAGAGTGAGCATACGCGATTGCGTACTAGGTACTCATTTGCGGGAGGGTGCACTAGGTACGCAATTGCGGGGGGGGTGGGCCGTTAGCGTGCAGAGCATGGCTCGAGAGCTCATAACATACATAGAGCCTGTCTTTGGTAATCTTTGGTTCATTTTTCTGCCACATGAAGCAATCAAAGCTGTTGCTTCATTTTGCTGGCTGACAGATTAACCAATCAGAAACATAGGTTAACGCGGGGGGGTCTGGGGGTCCAATGCGAATCCCCCTCCCCCCCCCCCCCAACCCGGACAAGATAAAAACCGTACTGCCGCCGGGGACAAGGGATAACGAAAAAATAGCGAAGGGTTAGACAAAAATGGAAAAAATTAATTTTTACATTGAAATTTCACAAAATTTCCGGCTTTGCAAAACATTTTTTGTTAAACTTTCCACTTTTTTGTCTAAAATCGACCAAAATATTTTAATCTTTTTCTAAAAATTGCAGATGTTGTTGCAAATTTTAATAAAATTAGCATTAACTGTTTAAAAAATTTCCCTAATTTATTTTCAAGGAACAAGCCCCCTTGAAAATTTCAAATAATAGTACAAGCCCCCTCAAAATTTTCTAGGGACGAGCCCCCACAGGATCCGACCCTATATTAATGTATGATCAGAAACATTGCTTGACATTAATTAGCTGAGTAATCAATCAATTAGAAAACGTTTCATCTCTCTGTCAAACATTTCAGTAAAAGCATCGTACTCCCTTTTAGCGTTCCTGTTTGGAAGCAGCAATCCTAAGCTTTACTGGACGCCGCAACGAAGGAGGCCAGTTTACGCAGTACACTGTTCAGCAGGGACATGTCTCAATAAGAGACAACAATTCAGATGCAAAGGTAGACCAGAAACATTCGATAACCTTATTCTGTATACTCTGTGCCCAAAATAAGGGTCTGGGTAAAATCCGGCCCGGCGCATCGGGGTAAAATCCGGCCCCGGCCCCGGCCCCACTTTACATAGGAGACTAAAAGAGGGTAAAATCCGGCCCCGACAAGATGAATATATATGAACTATATATATGTATGTTAGAACGCATATAGTGTATATACATACATGCTATGCCTAATACATGTGTATGTAAACATGCATTGCATTATATTAAGAGAAAGGTTAAGTGACTGCGCTTGAGTTTAAAATATATGTGTAGTGCACACATGTATACAAATTCATGCACTGTTGTATATTACAGGCGCCGCAGTATCACAAAGGGTTATAATCCTAATACAAGTAGAGAGGTGTTAGGACTCAAATTAAGAGCACTAATGTTATATCACTATATAGTATCTGTTACGTAGAGAGCGACAATAGAAAGGAAGAAGGGTCAAAGTTCAAAGGGTGTAATGGTCAAAAGGTCACTGTCTAATGAAATCTGTAAGTAAATGTTAGTTAGTTTGATACGTCCATTGCTATCATGAGGCTTTCTTTGCTGTCGCTCCTACTGTTATCCTGGAATCACTGGTTTTACCCAATTTCGGACACGGACTTACATGTTTCACCTGATTCTGCCCTTTTGGATTTGGACTCGGACTTCACTATATTTACCCTTTTGGGTAAATATAGTGAAGTTTACCCTTTTACCCTGGATCACATTGTCTATCTGATTTCTGCCCACTCCAATTCTGGCCTGGACCTCAACAACAACCCATTTGCGACTACGGACATTTCTTTGGCTAACGGTTCCTTCCTTTATTCCTTTACTTCTGCTTCCATTTCTTTCTTCCCAAAATCATTTCTTTATGAGAACTCTTCCGGAAACAGAACTTTAAATTTCTTACCCATTTTCGTGCATAAGAAATGCACTGAAATTCCGCCGTCCATCACTCTCCCCCGTCCTTCCACAACCACCATGGACTTAAATTTTGCCAATTTATTAATGTTAATTTATCCATTCCTTTTATCCGTACTAATGATTACCCGGTATTTCAATATCCTAACTGATCTCCATCTGACTCTTCTACTGTTCCCTACTTGCTTATTGACTGTCTTAACTTTTCTTGTCCCAAAATGTTATCCCGTAATTCCTCATCCCTCAGCCCCTGTCAGCACCTTCCAATTTACCGGTGGTGGCAGTGAACCAATTGTTTATATGACCCTGGATGATCCCACCGAACTTCTTACCCTGGACCAGGTGGAATCTATTTTAGATTCTCCTGACCCAGACAAGGTCTCTACCTTGCCTGCTGTCAGACCCCTTGGAGGCCAAGTTTATGTCTATCCCTTCGATCTTGGACTTGATGCCCGCTGCGATCAGTACGCCTGGGTCAACAATGGCCAAAAAAAAGTTCCACGGGGATCCCATCCACTATTTCGGAAAACATTCTTCAATATTGCAGTGCCAAATGAAAAGTATGGATCAACCGATTTCCGTCGAATGGAATACGTCTCTCTTACGACACCCGAATTCATCTTAATCCACTACATCGGTGATCAATCATTATTCACCGACGTTCAACATGGCAACCGTAAATATGGATCCCGCCCATACATCCGCCAAGCCCCCTCCCTAAAACGAAAAATATGCGATGCATCAGCGGATGTTAAGCCCTCGAAAATGTACCGCCAACTTTGCAACGTATCTTCGTTTCCGTCAACCCACGATGCCGTATTCAAGCCGCGAGATACAAAAAAAGTTAGAAATCACCTCAAAACCGAACAACGACGATTGCGCCTAAGCCATGACGCAGCCTACAATTTGCTGGAATTGGCTTATCCCTTGGAAGCGACGACGACAAAGGGTTCATCAACCGAATCCAGGTGTACCCCAATCTCATCGTTTCTCTAATTTCGCCTTCATTGTCAGCCGAGCTGAAAGATGTCATGTCCTTACCCCAAACCGAAGATTTCCCTTCAACCTTTTCATACGATACTACGTTTCAAGTTGGATCATTTTATGTTTCCGTCCTCACCTTTCGCCATACTCTTTTCATTGGATCGCCTGTGATACCTTTCGCTTATTTAATCCACGAAAGGAAGCTCGCCAAAGATCACTCCGATGTCATTGAATCTGTATTTAAGATGCTACCCCCCTCGTGTAAATATCCTATACCGCTAGTCACCGATCGTGAATTTGCTTTTACCTGTTTGCCTAGCTATATAATTATTAAGGAAAGTGGGTACTGTCTGATCTTAAATGTTATAATCCATTCTCTGGTATTACTTCTAATGTAGCCGTTAGTGCTAATGCTGTGATGCAACGATTAATTGAATGGCGAATACGACCCGTCGGCGCTACCATGCTGCCTCAGTCTTCATGAGTTGTGTCGACACTACCATGCTGAAATTACTAAAGGTAAGCATGGATTCGGAAATTATTTGTTGCGGGCCGGCTACCATTAGCCTTTCCACCGGACGAAATTCCTGAAGTCCTCTCCATTTCTCTTGCAGAAATTCTCGATTTTATCAAATCCCAGCCAACCACGACTCCAGCATCATCTGAATCAGACGATACATACAGAAGCCACGCCCATGATACCACCCCACAGTTCACTACCTGCGGAGACGACACAACTCATGAACCAAGCCAAGCCACGCTAACTGCGATGGCAACGGCGGCGGTCAATGAACGGAAGGTCATTCATGTCCCGGACGCTGGCGCTTTTATGGTAATTGGATCAGAAGGACGGCGCTACGCAGTCACTATGTCCCAAAAACGCAATAATGTTTCTTTTAAATGCCAGTGCCCTGCCCCGGGTAACTGCTACCATATATCCGCTGTCCGTAAAACCCTTGGTCTTCCCAACCCTGAACTGCGAAAGCTCAGTCTGACAGCTTTAAGCAGAAATGCCCGAAAGCAAGGGGACAAGGTGTTGGGTCGCAAAAAGCCGAAGCCATTGGACACGACGGATGTGATTCCTGCACCCGATTCAGAAATTGCATCCAGCCAGCTTATTGAACTGTCCCCAACCAAGCCTCTGGACTCTTATAATGACCAGCTGAAGTTGCCAAACTGGGGCGGTGGAATGAAGTACCACTTGCGCAATACTTGTACCATTGATAACATTCTTTCGATCCTTCATTCTGCTTGCGTCCAGTCACGAATGATGCTATCTTCCATGTCTACGACTTGTCCTGCTCAGAAAACAATTGCTGCTGTCATTTAATTGATGGGGAAATGCCAATTCGACGAAGCAGAAGATTTGTGGACCGATCCCATTTTCAGCAGTCTACCGGCTGAAAACGTCCAAGGTATTAATCGCCTGGATCTGTATGGCTGTGAAGAAGACCGAATAATTGATCAACTTAGTTCCGTCTATGCACAAGAGTGTACCTCCATTTGCGATAATACCAAATGGTGTCCATCTCACAGCAAAACCATTACAAAATAAGGAATCTCTCTTTCAAGTGAACTCCCAGTGGAATAGAAGTCAGTGACTCATTTTCAACATTCTACGAAGAATGTGATTGCGCCTACAGAATCACCTTACCTCCAGACGTCGCCAGAGCTCACAGCCGTCGAATCACCGTCACTGATGCAGATACCGGGTTAAAAACTACCCAACGTGTTTGCAACGGGGTTCGATGCTGCTCTCCTCGACCACTGCGTGATGATTGTTGGATGCTGGGATGGACAGATAGTGATGCGATGGCTGATTTACCGATCGAAATCACTGTCGCAGGCAGGGTATTTTATTTCCTTGGATTTACCGCATGCAATGGCTCTAACCACTTCACTGCAGTGATCCGTCATAATAGAACCGACGCTCACTCTGGCGGCATGCGTCGGCAACACCTGGTTGATGCTGTACCGTCAACTGGACACCCATCTTGGGCGGTGTACACCATTTGATTCTGCTTAATCTGAAGGTCGTGAGTTCTACACACTGAGTTTCTGATCTGAAGGACGTGATAAACAATTTTGCCTCGCTAACTTTTGTATATATATATATATATATATATATATATATATATATATATATAGCAAGTTATGTTCGTTAAGCTATACGTTACGTATGTTTGTTTCAATTTAAATGTGATGCCCACTTTGTGACCTAACGCTTATGCTAATGCTTTCTATTAAACTACTAACCTTTCTTTTCTCTTATCTGTAGGTACGTAGGTCATTTAGTCATCAATATAACTCATACAGTCATTTCACATAAAATGAACTATATCTGTATATACTCAGACTCTAATTACTGTTAAACAACAACCCAGGGTGTCTTAACATCAATGACAAAACTGTAGAAGAAATATATCAACACAGGTATATGTGGCACTCTTGCATATAACAATTTATTCAGTGCATAATGTATGTGCATGTTTGTATATATACATGCAACGGAAAAACTAGTTATGCACAGGGATGGGCCGGATTTTATTTGGGCCGGGGCCGGATTTTACCCTGCGCCGGGGCCGGGGCCGGATTTTACCCTGCGCCGGGGCCGGGGCCGGATTTTACCCAGCAAATGGGCCGGGGCCGGATTTTACCCCTATGCGCCGGGGCAGGGGCCGGATTTTACCCAGACCCCAGGATAAGGATACCCAATCAATGGCAACCAAATTCGGACTAATATTTATTTTATCCATAGCGAAAAAATTTCTAAACGTATTTATTTTTTTAGTATTTTCAATTTTGACGGTGAAATGTACCAAAGCATAACCTGATTTACCAAGGGGCTCCTTTACTGCAACTGGTTGTAGTAACACTGATTGAGTCTGAATACCGACCAAACCTCGAAACAAGTATTTGAATACGATTTGCAAAAAATTCCTGACCAAAACCGTGAATAAATCTATGAACGCAACCTCAAACAACCTGGCTAAACTTCCGCAGCCTATGCACAGCTTCCCCCCAATTAACTCAACCTTTGTATTTGGATCCACGTGGTTTAGAATAAGACTATTAGAAAAGTTATATTTCATAGACTCAGCACAGTTGCAGTGTCTTAAAAGTCAACGGATTTTGTCTTTTGTGCCTCTGCTCAAATAAATTTGTTTACCTAAACGTAACTATGCAGTACTGATATTTGTGTATTGTGGTTGTAGATGCATTAGATAAATAACTCTAAGTTGCTAAAATTGGTAATTGCGATAGGCAATAATGGTTTTACTCAGCCCCGCTACGCGGTAAACACGTCAGGCTTACCTTTCAGTATGTCAAAGGAAAAGTGTGTAAAAAGTTGGATAGTATGAATTAGGCGAAGTGGAAATTCCCAATGAAGAATCAAATTAGGATGTATTAAGGAACTGTGGGTGGGGTGTGCGTCTATAAAAAAGTTACAGCTCTGTATTCCCGCTTTGTCCTCAAAACAGCTGAGTTTTACACTAGCTGAGTCACTAACCAATCAGAAAATTTGCTGAGGATTTGATTCTGATTGACAGAGACATCAACCATTCAGAAGCGTTAATTCATTTTGCTAGTCGTCCACCAATCAGAAGTGTTGCTTGTCTTTGATTGGCTGTGACATCAAATTCAAAGTGTACTCTATTTTTGTATTGGCAGACATCAAATAATTGGAACTGTACTGTTGCTTAATGTTGGCTAACTGAGTCATGCGTGCTTGCATGCGTGCTTGTGTGTGTGTGTGTGTGTGTGTGTGTGTGTGTGTGTGTGTGTGTGTGTGTGTGTGTGTGTGTGTGTGTGTGTGTGTGTGTGTGTGTGTGTGTTGTTGTTTGCT
>JASAND010003195.1:0-23174 GCA_030248195.1 Trissonchulus latispiculum | reverse complement strand
ACAATTTTTGAAAAATCCTAAAAATGATGTAGTTTGATAAAACTTATTATTCTATCTTGTAGAGAAGGTTTTTTACGTAGAATTGGCTGTCAAAATCCACAATTGTACCTGTATTGGGTCCTCCAGCGGCTGAAATGGCACCTTTTGGGTTTTTTAGCACCTAGCTAATCAGATAAACAAATTGTCCGAATCTGACCGCATAGGATGACGCAGCGTACTCGATAGTACGGTCGCAATAGTCTCTAATAGTTTCCGTGTTGAGTTGTTAAAAAAATTTTCCAAAAAATTTGGGTGGGTTTTTTCTTTCCCAAAGTGGGTTTTTTCCCCATCACGTTTGGCAATGTGCGAGGCTAATGGGCCATCAGATCGGTCTAATTTTGGCTGTGTGCAAAGAGGACGAGTTGCCATCATTGCAGATATTTGCAAAACTTTTCTAGCCCAACCTGTCAAGGGTTACATCGGTCCAGTAAACTTTGGGTAAATTTTTGGAAGGTTGAACCAAAAAAGCAGTTGTCATTTTCAAAATGTCATAAAATAAGCATGAGTGAACCAAATGACTTGATCTTTGCACACATAGGTTAGAAAAGAGTCGCGCTTCCAGCTGCTAACTGTTTTGGAGCTCATATCTCCAACCTCATGACAGGAGGCGGGTGGGTTTCCCCCCCCCCCCCAAAAGGGTGGGTTTTCTTTACCCAATGTCTACATAAACCAAAACTCGATCCGGGTACCTTTTTAAGATTTCATGTGCCATTGAAAATGCAGCATCAAACAGATAGGTTTCATAAAGTTCTAACACAAACATAGGGCAATTTTTGAAAAATGTAGAACGATATAAATTTGATAAAACTTATTTTTCTATCGTCTAAGAGAATAATTTTAATTTCAATATGCTGTTAAAATCCACAATTGGACCTGTCTTGGGCATAGGTGTAACAGGGATTTGGGTTGGGGGCCCTCCGGAATTTTGGGGGGCCTTTTTAGACCCCCCAAACCGCCCCAAAAATTTTGTCTATTATGCCAAAAATCGCATTTTCAGCCATTGCTAATGCCAAAAAACATGTAAAATCGCTAAGTAATTTTGACATTAAACAGTGTTTTTGAACTCGAAAACTTGATTGCCAGCATGTTTCTGAGTCCAGATTAAGGTCAACATTGAGTCTAGATGTCCATAAAACCGTTATAAACGTGTATTTCTCGCGATAATAAACACGTTAAGCCAACGATTCGGTTCGGACTTTTTTGAAAAATGTAGCGAAATTTGCCCTAAAATGTCAAATTTTTGGCCGATGCGACTTCCCACCCGGTTGGGGGGGGCCGGGGCCCCAAAAATTTCTGGGGGGGGGGAGTTGAAAAAATGGCTGAGGGGGGGTTCCCACCCCCCCCCCCGTTACACCTATGGTCCTGGGTCCTCCAGTACCGAAATGGCACTTTCCGGGTTTTGGCCCCTAGCTAGCCAGGGAGGCAAATTTATCCAAATCTGACACCATAGGATAATGGAGCGTCCTCGATAGTACCGTGCTATAGTGTCAAATTGTTTCCCTGTTTGGTTGATAAAAAATTTTTCAAAAAAATTAGGTGGGTTTTCCCCCAAAATGGGTTTTTCCGCCATTTGGCATTGTGCCAGACTAACGGTGCATCGGATCGATCTAATTTTTGCTGTGTGGAAAGAGGAAGACTTGCCATCATTGCAGATATCTGCAAAACTTTTCTAGCCCAACCCAGTCAAAAGTTACATCGGTCCAAGCTTTTTTGCAAAATTTTGGCATGGTTGAACCAAAAAGTAGGTGTCATTTTCAAAATATCATAAAATGAGCAGGAGTGAACCAAATGTCTTGATCTTTGCACACATATGTAAGAAAAGAGTAGCGCTTTCTGCTGCTATGTTTTGGAGCTCATAGCTCCAACCCTTCGTCCAGGAGGCGGCTGGGGTTCCCCCAAAAGGGGTGGGTTTTCCCCCATGGCTATACTGGATATTATATTGTGTAAAACCTAGTAAAGCGATATTGGCTTACAGTAAAGACAAGCTTTGGATTGGAGCTCTCAACCTGAAAGGCGGGGGCCCAAATCGCAAAAGGGGGCCGGGCCGGGGGCCCTCCCCCCTGGCTTCTTTTTAGGCCAAAATTTATGGGGGGGGCTCAAAGTTGCCCCCCCCCATGGATGGGGGGCTTACCAAAAGTGGGGGGGGGGCATATTTTTGGAAAAAATTTTGCAAATTTTTACGTTTTTTTTGTGTAAAAATTGCAAAAAATCGCTAAAAAATGACCAATTTTGGGTGTTTTTTATGCTAAAATAGCGGAAATTTCGTTAAAATTCCGGCAGAAGCCGAAAAAAATTTTGAAAATTTAGGGTAAAAATGGTGAAATCTGGCAATTTTTTGGGTTATGGGGAGGAGGTCAAAATTTATGGGGGGGGGAACCTCGAATGGGGGGCGGGAGGTTGCCGAGTGGGCCCCCACCCCCCCCCCCCCAGTAAAAATAAGCCAGTCCCCCTGGACCCGCCACTGTACCTATGAGGTGATGAAAGTGGACAATGTGTACGGCGTGTTATTTACCATTTATATATGTCAGCTTTGTGTTTATTTGAAGAAATCGATATTTCGATGATTCATCATGTGACGACTCAAGAAGGAGATGCTATTTTTTTAAATAAGTTGCCTCTGACCGTATTCTTGCTGATGTTCTGATTCCTGTTTCCGCAAAAGTTGGATACGCATTAGGAGGGAACTGTTCTGTTGTGATACGTAACGGATTAGATTTCCGACTTTTGTTGTTCTCTTTGATTGATCTCAGCTTTGCTATTCTGTGTCCTCCTGTTTCGAAGGGCCTTTCCTGACTCTGGGACACACGCCCCAACTGCCAGTCCTTCTTCTCCTGAATTGACGACGAAATTCTAGCAGAGATTTTCTGTGTTGTATGGATCAGCAGACGCCTGGATCCTCCAGCACGTGCAGTTTCATGAACTTTGTGGTGGGAGGGGGGAGCGGAGGTGTGCCGCCGCCGCTGCCGAACGGGGACCAAAGTCCGTCAGTCCATTCTGGGAGCCTGAGCGCCGCCTCCTCCTGCTCCTCCTCCATTCCGACCCTCCCTCCGCCCCCTCCGGCCAGCGCCCCCTCACCCACCACTCTTGCCACCGATTCTGTCGTTGGTACGTACATATATACATATATACATACATACATACATACTTATATTTTTTATATGCTAACAGTTAGCTTTTTCTGTGACCCACTTTTGATTTGTGGTTGGTCATCTGTCTGGATTTTCTTTTATTTTTTATTCTAAACTGTCTGCTGCAATTTTTCTTGGACTAGAAGGAATTGGAGAATGTAGAAGTATAAGCTCCATAAGCTCAGATAATGCATTCAATGTGGTCCGAGTAGGGGGTATTCAGAGTTTTGGAAAGGAGGGAATTCGAACTTAATTTTTTCCGAAAAATGGTTAGACTTCTGGCTTATTCCTTGGCATTTTTATGGGGGAGGCTTCATTGATGAGGGGGGCTCATCCAAATTGGGGAGGCCATTTTTTGGAAAATTTCTTCGAATTTTTGTGGGTAAAAACAGGTAAATCCCTAAAAAATGACTAATTATTTCAAGTGTTTTTCTAGGGAAGCCGGAAACTGTTTTGATAGGTTCGGGTAAAAATGGTAAAATTTGGATTTTTTGGGGTTATGGGGGGGAGATCGGAATTTATGTGGGGGCATTTCATGGGGAGGGGGCTCCTCTAATGGTGGGGAGGTCGCCGAATGGGGGCAACCCCCACCCCAATAGGTATACGTATATATGCCAGGCTTTACTCCAAAAATAGCGAAAATTTTAATACCTTTTGAAAAGGGAGGGTCCCCCAGGCCCCGACTTCCCTGGATAGGTTCTGTCCAGGGTCCGAGTACTTTACCCTGTAGTAATTGATTGTTGTTGTGTTTCACTTACGTAACTCCGCTTGTCACTCCTTCATATACGTATAGCTTAGCTATATAGATATATAATGTGTGTTTTGTATTTTCTAGGATCCTTGTTTTCGCAAGACCCTCTTTTCGAGGCCTTCTCCGCGACTCCCGTCTCCGGCTCTGCTCCTTCCGTTCCTCCGCCGGGGGACAGTCGACTCCCACTCTATATGGTACGTTACCTTCTCCGCTCACTTTATCTTATCTTAAGAAATATATTACGTAAAATGTTCAGAAAGTGGCTGCTAGGTTATAGCGTTTTTGCCGAGATTGAGTTTGGTGTGCGCTAGAATGCGATAATAAGTCAACAATTTTTGTCAGCAAAAGAATCCAAATGTAATGGAATGTAAGTAGGGATGCACCGGAGCCTGGTCCCGGCATCGGGGCCAGGCCCCGGCCCCGGTACTGACCGGGGTGACCGGGGCCAAAAATTAACAAAATTTTGTAAATTTTTGACATTTTTTGACCAAAATTTTGAATAATTTTCGAAAGACAAAAGTGTTAGAAATCGTTTGTTTTCCCGACGATGTGAATGAAAACAACGATACTAACGTTTGTATATCAAAAGTTATTGCAAAATTTAAATTTTCCAGAAAATTTTTGAAAATTTTCGATTTGGACCCCCAATTTCTAGGCCCCGGCCCCGGTACCAGGGCCAAGGTGGCCCCGGCCCCGGCCAGGGCCACGATGAGGTCCCAGCTCCGGCCCCGGTAGTGGCGGCCCCGGTGCATCTCTAAATGTAAGTATGCTGTAGCAAGTTCTTGTCTGTCACATATGTAACCCCTTTTACTCTAGCAAAATTTTCATCGAAACGAAAACCCAAGTAATTTCTTTGTACAAAATAATTCTGAGTGTAAATACAACTTAAAATCCAAATGTAGCCACTTGTGGTTTGTGCCAAAAAATAACCAAGGAATTTTTGCCAGTTTGGTCTGTCTGGTAGGATTAACATATTTGTATTAATTAACTAGAGATGCACCGGGGCCGGGCCGGGACCGGGGCCTGGAAATTGGGGGTCCAAATCTAAAATTTTGCAAAATTTTCTGGAAAATTTAAATTTTGCAATAAATGTTTGATATGCAAACGTTACTATCCTTGTTTTCATTAATATCGGCGCAAAAACAAACTTTTTTTAACAGTTTTAACACTTTCGAAAATTCAAAATTTTGGTCAAAAAATGTAAAAAATTGACAAAATTTTGCTAGTTTTTGGCCCGGTCGGTACCGGGGCCTGACCACCGGGGCCGGGGCCTGACCACCGGGGCCGGGGCCTGACTACCGGGGCCGGGGCCGGAGCCGGGGCCTGGCCCCGGTGCCGGGACGGGGCCAGGCTCCGGTGCATCCCTAGTATTAACATACATTCATTCGTAAATAATCGGCAGAGGAGGATGCGTGCATGTTCCAAGAAGATTTATCTTTGACTACTTGTAGTGAAATGTGTGTGCTTAATGTACACCAAAATGTTTAAGCGAAAGAACGTGAGTCCGACGAGGGTGTCTCCAGTGGGAAATCTCCAGCATCACGGCATGACGTCTGGGCACGCCTTTGGATACAGTATGTTCCCAGTTGATGTGGTCTGACCAAAAAATGTAGAAAGCGAAACTGTTTTGTTTGTTGTGTCATGTCTTTATACATACGTATATGTCACTAAGCCGTTTCATGATGGCTTGGCTACCATCATGGTATGCAAATACATTTTCTGAACCGACATTTTAATCAGATAGTCAGTGCTTTTTTGTTTTTCAGAGTCAGTCGGTGGTGTAGGCGCTGAGCTGGATGGGAGTGTTGGCGTGGGTGTGGGTGGATTGTTGGGATCCACATCTGGTGTGGGGCCTCCGCCACCCTCTCAGAGCAATATCTATTCCTGGCCTCCGGCGGCGGCGGGGACGGGTCTCTCTCCCATGAAGCACCTGCTGGACGGAGGCAGTGGTGGAGGAGAGAGCGCCTGTGGAATTCCGCCACCACCTGTCCATCTGGGCGGACCTCCGGGTGGTCCAGGTGGGTCCAGTTTCACGACATCATCATCTGCCTCTTTGCCTGCCAACAAATTCACCATACCCCCATCCAGTCATGCCAGTCCCATGCGAACGGCTAATTTGGTACGTAACGTGCGGCTGCGCCATACCGATCCGATACCATAGTATTGCAATGAACTAAAAATTAAGGCTATAAACAAATTCAGAAACTACACTGAGTTTTGGGAAACGTGAGCTTAGTTTATGACTAAGATGATAGGCATTCAGAAAAGGGACGAGTACATTTTGATGTGAAGTTTGATTTTGAAAAAACTTAGAAATGGAACGAAACTATATACGTAGTTTAATTGATGCAGTATTAGTTTATAAAAACTGTAATGGAAAGGAATAAGCAATTAATTGCTGTTCTTTCATCTCGCGTGTACTATGGGGAAAGGATTCGAACTTCCCTCTTTTTGGTGAAATATTGGCATGTTTAGCTGTTCTAGTGCAAATTTAGCCATTTTGGTGGAGAAATTTAGGTCTGGACCCACCATTGTTTCAAAATCCTGGATACGTGGTCCCTGGATTTTTTGTTTGTTTTTTGTTTAGAGTGGTGATCCGATGAAACGACTCCCTCCACTCAACCACTATCCATCCTCTGCGTTCTCGCGCTCCTCGGATCCCACCGGAATTCCGTTCACTCCCGGATTTAAACCCATCGGTTTGTTTTCCTGTCACCTTATTTCTCTATCTACTTCTTTCCCAATTGATTCGAAACCCAATTTTTTGTGACTATGTACACAGCTAGGCCGTTGTGTGGTTAGCATGTATTTTTGAGTTCCTGTTCTCGTCTGTTGGGATGGGGAGGGGATCACTCACGTGTCGCAACAAAAATTGTGAACTGTCATTTTATCTGACTTGTGTTCTTTTTGATTCTGCGAACAGTTCGGTACCGCCCGCATTCGACTATCTGTACCCCTCCCCGCTTTATAAACATCAATATGTGGAAAATAAAGTTACAAAAATTGGCCCTCTCCTCATGTTGATCAACGCCGTTCCTTTAGAAATTTCCTGAAAAAGTTCCTGAAATAAAAAGTGTCCGCCCACCATCCTCTCTTGTCATAATCATTCTGAGTCACAATTACTGTACTGGGGTTTTTAGGCAACAAAAGTGGGGGGGGACGCCCCCCCCCCCCCCCACTAGTGGGGGGGAGGTCCAAAAGTGGGGGGGGGGAATAAAATGAGCTAAAAATGTCAAAAATACAGTATAAAAAGCCTGTTTTTCTACATATACTGCTATAACTAAGCTTAAAAGTGCTCAAAAATTAAGTTTTGGCACCAAAATAGACGATTTTTTACCAAAAATTTCCGGCGAAGCCGGAAACATTTTGACCAAAAATCCTAAAAATTTGGCATTTTCTGGGCACCTTAGGGTGAGTGGGGGGGAAGCCCAAAAAAGTGGGGGGGGAACCCAAAAAGTGGGGGGGGGGCGACCCCCCCCCTCCCAGTTAAAAAACCCCAGCTGTATATATGCTAGCTTTTTCCATAAACTCTGTGCTCTGTGTATATATGCATGCATGTCATGCGAAGTGTTCCTGGTTTATTCTGTTGTAATTACATGTATGTGTGGTTTTTGTTTTTTGTAGGGAGCAGCGCCACTGGTGGCAACGGTCCACTGATGATGGACGGTGGGATTGGGATCCCTTCACTGTCTCAGCAGTCCAATTCCTCCTGTCTGAATGGATCTCCCGGCGGCGGCGGGGGTGGAGGCGGCGCCGCCATGATGTCTGCCGGTGCCGGTGCCCGTATTCCGGGAGTCAGCTATAATCTGGGCGGTGGTAAGGGCGGTCCTCCTTCGGTCTCGACGGCTCCCTCTGGACAGGTCCTGAGTGGACTGAACTGTGGACCCCCTCCTCCGCCGCCTCCTATCCCACCTGTCCCATCCTCTGCGGGAGCCACGGCCACGAATCACAGCTCTGGCGGCGACTCTTCCACTCCGCAACAGCAGGCTGCTGGTCGAATTATTCAGGTACTGCACCCCCCACTGACCCCCCCTTCCGTTCTCCCTCCACGTCTTCATAAAGGTATCATTTGAACTATAGTTAATTTGATTTTGTTTAAGTTATATCAAGTTCGGACTATGTGTAATGATTTTGCAAAATTGTTTTAATGTTGGCACGAATGTTTGCAGATTTGGCATATTTGAACAGAATGTCGTTGCTAAGTGCATGTCTTAATGGGTTTTAAAAGGCAAAATATTTCGAGATGGGAACTGTATCCTAGACTAGTTGAATTTGACTTTTAGACAAGTTGAAAGCTCCCACGGTAAGCGAGCTAGCAGTTTTCAAAACCTATACATGTGTACGTAGCCACCTGCCTGCCACAATCGAGCTAATTTTTACAATTCTTCAAAACATATGGTTGGATTATAATTTCCTTTTTTATTGTGTACATTGTTGTTATTGTGTGGTGTTGTAGGAATTTGTGGGAGGTACAACCTACTTCTACGATGCGGAAGAGGCCTCTTACTATCATCCAACCCTTCCGGTAGGTGATTTATCTCTAATAATCTTACTTTAGTAATTTTTTCTTATTTTTATTTTTTCGATTTTTTCTAAACTTCAAAATTGTGTGAAGTTTTTTGGTTTGTTCGACAATACAAGATGTGTGTGTGTCTTTTGCCTTAGGTGATGGAAACGGCCTACGTGTATTCGGGTCCCTCCAGTCATTTGGCCAATCTCAAACCAAAGGGCGGCGGTGTTGCCTCATTCTTCATTTCAAACGAATTGAAAACGGTACCTACATAGGTCGTCTCGTGTCTCAAGTTTCCTCAAACAAAATCACTGACGTCATATTTTTTCTGTTTGTTTTTCGCGCTCATTTTGTTTTAGTGTTTGTATTTTAGCTGCCTCTAGAAAGTCCGGTTGACTATGGTTTTAGTACTTTTTTTGTACTCCTGTTTCAGGATTTGCTGCACCGTCATATTTTGCTGGCTGCATCAGTGACTCCTGAGCAATGTCCAGGTAAACAGCCTCTGATTCTCAGTTGGGGGGGGGGGGAAGATACAGAGAGGCTGGTATTCAGGATATTGCTTAGGGATTTTTTCCCGGGGGGGGGAGTTTTTGCAAAAATGAGCCAAAAGTGGTATTTTTTGGCGTATTTTGCATGGTGAAACTTAAAAAGTTCTCAAAAATGCCAGGATTTAAGCTTGAAATATTGCTATATTTACGAAAGAAATCTCCTGCGAAGCCGAAAAAATTTTGGAAATTTGCCCGTTTTTGGCAAAAATGTAGACCTCATTAAGGGGGAAGCCCAAAATCCGGGGGGGGGGCGATCTCGGGAGGAAGGTCAATTTCGCCCCCCCCTGTAAAACATTATCCTGGTAATTATCGAAGTGTTGAGAGTATAAGGTGGGCGATTTTGTTTTCCCTCCATTCTTTTTTGGTTCTCGGCCGACACAAAAAGGTCTATTTCCTCCTGATTGTGATTGATTGATTGACTGACTGATCGATCTATTTCCTTATTTCCTATATTTGTGTTTTTTCTGCTGCTGTTTGTTTCAGAGATCCCAGCTGAGGTGGACACGTATCACAACCTGTTCCCGCTGGAGCCGATTCCCAAGTCGGGGCTGGTGGAGCGTCCGGGCTCCCTCGGCTATGTGACCACCTGTTTTCGGGCCACCAACACTAAGGACGGCCTGGCCTATTGCATCAGGCGAATTCATGGTATGCGGACGCATTATGCTGTAACCAACGTAGTATGTATGCAAAATACTGGCGGTTCCCCTTAACTTTTCTTTTGCCATCATTTTTTAATTCAACATTTTAATGGATGCAAGAAATCAATCGTTATTTTCTTTGCCTATATAATTAATTCAGCAAGGATTTCTAAATTCAATACGAACGCAACTAATTAATCATAGGTAAAGCAAAATAATGATCAATTCTTGCAGTTGCAACTGAACTGCAGTCGCCAAAGCAAAGCCTTATTGATTCCGAAGAAGGAATTACCTGAGTACTATTTCACTGAGGCTCAATGTTTGCCTCAGTCGGGGGGCGTATCCAGTGGAAGTGCAGGTGTCCCGGACTTTCCAACCCCCGGCCCCTTTTTGGTGAAAATAAATTAGCTTTAGTGCACACGTGGCCGTTTTTTGGTCGTCAAATATAAGGCTGTCCCCCCCCTGCTTTCAAAATCCTGGATACGCCCACACCTGAACGGGAGGTCAAATTTCACTGACCCTTGTGGAAGCAAACTTGGGCACTCCATGTGAGAGCGATTTTTCTTAAGTGTACTTTTAATGTTTTTGTTAAGCGTTTTTTGTCGTTTTCTAATGAAAAACAGCTATTTTTGAGCTTAAACAACGTTTTTCGGACGTTTTTTAGCAAAAAAGTTGGTTTTTAATGAAAAATTCCGGCGAAGCCGGAAAATTTTTGGAAAATTTGGTCGTAAAACCTGTTTTTTGGGCAATTTCCTTACCCCTTGTGGCCAATTTTCTTACCCCTTGTGGGAGCAATTTTGCGACCCCCTTGTGGACGACTTCGCCGAGGGGGGGGGAAATTCCCCCCCTTTCCTCCCCCCCCCTTGTCCACCTGTGGATACGCCCCTGATCTGAGTGGTACCAAACGTTTCTTTGTTGCTTGTGTTGTCATTTCTATTTCTGTTGTTGCCAGGCTATCGTCTGTCCAATACCAAGTGCATGGGCGTGGTGGAGATGTGGCGAAAGAATGTGAATCATTCCAATGTGGTTCACCTCCGGGAAATGTTCACCACAAAAGCCTTCGGAGAACACTGTAAGTCCCACACTTCCTCTCACTCCCTTTTTATTTCTTTCTGTGTCCTAAAGACTCTTCAGTTCATTCAACTAAAGTCTGACCAAAAAATGTAGAAAGCGAAATGGCTTCCTTTATATCTCGTGAGCGCTTCAAGATTACTACCATAAAGTATATATGTTCTGAACCGGCATAATGAGATCTTTCTTCTCGTGAAAAAATTTTTCAAAATTTCCCGTGCGATTTCAAAGAGTGCCGCTTATATATGTCCAGAAGGATTGATAAATGCTACAACCACGATTTTTTCAGGAAAATTTTCCACTTGTATGAACGCCCTACACACCAAATTTCAACTTTTTTGGTTGAAAATTGCGTGAGTTATTCAATTTTTTTAGATTTTCAAAATCCTTTGATCTTTGCCGCTTTTTCGACTTTGACTGGTTATTACTCGCGACTCGCTCAACGGACAAAATTTCGATTGGATTCTCAGGACCGCCTGGGCATCCGCTTTCACCTGATATATTTGACATTTCAAAATTTGAAAATAGATTTTTTCGAAAAATACCACTTTTTGGCCCAAAATTTCGGCATAGCGAATCTGGCAAAAGTGAGTAAAACTAACATAATGATAAAGTTAAATCTGAGCTGAATCCAACTATATAAAGTTTTCGTAGCTGCGACTTACATTGCGTCCGCAATGATTTTTTAAACAATTTTCCTTATTTCAGCTGGTTTTTAGCTCCCTTTGATGTTGCCGCCTTGATTTGCCTGAACCAGTATAAACTACCAAAAAACCAGCTGAAATAGGGATATTGTTTAAAAAATCATTGCGGACGCAATATAAGTCGCAGGCACGAAAACTTTATATCGTTGGATTCAGCTCAGATTGACCTTTATCATTATGTTGTTTTTACTCACTTTTGCTAGATTCGCTATGCCGAAATTTTGGGTCAAAAAGTGGTATTTTTTCGAAAAAATCGACTTTCAAATTTTGAAATGTCAAATATATCAGGTGAAAGCGGATGCCCAGGCGGTCCTGAGAATCCAATCGAAAATTTTTTCCGTTGAGCGAGTCGCGAGTAATAACCAGTCAAAGTAAAAAAAGCGGCAAAGATCAAAGGATTTTGAAAATCTAAAAAATTGAATAACTCACGCCATTTTCAACCAAAAAAGTTGAAATTTGGTGTGTAGGACGTTCATACAAGGGAAAAATTTTCCTGAAAAAATCGTGGTTGTAGCCTGTACCAATCCTTCTGGACATACATAAGCGGCACTCTTTGAAATCGCACGGGAAATTTTGAAAACTTTTTTTCACGAGAAGAAAGATCTCATCATGCCGGTTCAGAAAATATATACTTTATGGTAGTTATCTTGAAGCGTTCACGAGATATAAAGGAAACAATTTCGCTTTCTACATTTTTTGGTCAGACTTTAGTGTAAACTTAGTTGTTTATCCAGGTTTACTAACTTCGCTATCTTCAACTACACATGAACTTAGCCTTGGTTGGCAACTTAACCCGGATGGGTATGGGCATTGATAACATCGGCCCCAGGAATATTAAGAGACAGACACAGACAGGAATTGAAGAAGAAAGCTTCAATTTTTTGGATTTGTGTGTTTTGACTGTTGCAGCGTTGGTCTTTTCCTACGACTATCATCCGGGTGCGGAGACCCTCAAGTATCGTCACTTCAGCGGGATTGCGACGGCTGCGCAGCTGAACGGCTACCGACAGCAGCAGCCGCTGCCGCAGGGCGCCGCAGGAGCGGGAGCGGGAGGAGGAGGAGGGAGTCCTCAGCAGACTCCTTCCGCCTCCGCCTGCTCCTCTGTTCTGGATCATCATCCGGATGCGGTCAACACGCCCAAGGCCAGATGTAAGTCCTGGGGCAACTCTGCACTCCCTGGCTTCCCCCCTGTTTGTTTGTTTGTTTGTTTGTTTACGTCAAGAAAATGAAGTAAACGCTGGCCAGCAGGCGGATCCTGTTTGTTTGTTTGTTTGTTTGAGAACAGCAAGGAATACACAGGATGTCGTGGACTTCCCAGAAATCTGGACCAACCTTTACTCAGGCGACCGGCGGGTTCTGAGACCGTTGCGGTTTTTTTTCGTCAGACGATTCTTGGCTATTACTATATACTACTAGCTGCAAATATTGCCGGGGGCTATAGGGCTTTTGGCTGCGAATGATTACGAGTGAGCAATCTGTAGGATCGGTGGACAGGGAGGAGGCTCTGCACGGACTATCCTGTCAATTTATTCTACTTTTCTGCGAGCGCCCCCCCCCTTCCAGAGTCGTTTGCTGCCAGTAATAGCCAGGAGTCGCCTGATGATGAGACCGCAACGGACGCGAAGGCGGTCGTTTGCTTGAAGGTTGGTTACATTTCTGGGTGCCCACCATTGGCGGATCCAGGATCTAATGACGTTACGGCGGCAGTCTGGGGATAAATCCTGATTCCTACCGGGGGAGTCTGGGGCGGAGTTGACGAAATTTTTGCATTTTGTCTTTTGTCCTTTTCCATTTTCTCTTTAATTTTTTAGCTTTGAATGGCGACGTTCGCCCCCCCCTGGATCCACCCCTGGTATCCATCTTTTAAGTTTTTCCTACTGTTTTTGATATAGGACACTGGTGTCCTGTTCGATCGTTTATTGTTCTGATGCTGTTTGTTTGTTTGTTTGTTTGTTCTATCTTGTCGATTGCTGTTGCTGTTGTTGTTTGCGTGTTGCAGCGATCGCCATGAAGAGTGGGGTGGGGGCGGGTACCCTGCTCCCGGAGCCCCTCATCTGGTGTTATGTGGTCCAGCTCTGCTCCGCCCTTCGGGCCATCCACTCTGCCGGTCTCGCTGCCCGCTCCATTGAACCCTCAAAAATACTCGTCTTTGGAAAGTCAAAGTAGGTACCACCCTATTACTTACATTATACGTAGAATAGAAGTCTCTCTCTTTCTTTGGTGTTGATTTGATGATGGATTTTGTGAAAGTGTCAGTGTGCCGTATTATGTTTTAAAAAGTACAAGTTATATACTGGACTTATTCTAGGGATTTTTTCTGGGGGGGGGGTCCAATAAGGTGGAGGGGCGAATTTGGGGTGGGCGTAAATTTTTCTAAAAATGTACTAAAAATTTCGCTTTTTTCTGGCATACTGTGTGAAAGTTAATTTTTAGGAAAAATAGGCAGATTTAGTGGTCAAAACGGAAAAAAATGAGAAAACTCTCCTGTGATGCCGCAAAAGTTTTGAAAGTTTAACCTGAGCGAATTTTTCAGGCCAAAATTTGGTACCAAAAGGGGCACGAATTTTGGGTTGGGGGGAGGGGTGCGCCCCCCCCCTCCTATAACAAGCCCAGTGTTAGCTGAAGGACGAACTGGTGGAATTGCTTGCCCGATTGCACTTTTGTTGGGATTAGGATCTATATTTTGTTTTGTATTTGTTGCTGTTTAGACTGCTGCTGAACTGTTGTGGCGTTATGGACGTGCTGACCTTCGATCAAACGCAATCAAATCCTATGGGAATGATGCAGCACTACCAGGTATCTTTCTTGCTCACTCTTTTCTGCTGATGTATTTTCAAAGCAAGAAATGGTCTGAACTCTATGGACTGGACTGATTAATTAACTAATTGTTTAATTGGATAATTGTTAATTAACTATAGTACGACCAAAAAATGTGTGTACAAACTTTGACCGTTTATAGCAGATTAGACAATGGAGCAAACCCCAACAATGCATATATTTTTAGAATTGTCAGGAACTCGAGATTTCGAAAATCCGGAATTTCGAAAACCCGGAATTCCGGGAATTGGGTGCATTTTCGTGAAAAACTTGTAAAGGCAAAAACATGCAGCGGGAACGGCTCTATTCGAGTGTGGAAACAAATTTTTGATTGCGATAAAAATTGGGCTAAAAATTAAAAAATTTAGATTTTCCGTGAATGAAACCCGGAATTCCGGATTTCTCTGGATTTTCGAAATTTCAGGTTCCTGAGGATTCTAAAAATATATACATTGTTGGGATTTACTCCAAAGGGTTAATCTGCTATAAACGGTCGAAGTTTGTACACACATTTTTTGGATGTACTGTAATTGTTTAATTGTGTTGTGTTGTGTTTCAGCAGGAGGATTTGACGTGCCTGGGTCGCCTGGTCCTGGCCCTCTCCTGCAACAGTCTCCTCGTCATGTCACGTGACCACATGGGTGCTTCGATCGACCTCGTCTCCCGACACTACTCACAGGATCTGAAAAATCTCATACTGTCTGTTCCACCTTCCTTTCTTTCTTTCTCTCTCTCTCTCTCTCTCTTTATAGTGTAGTCTCAGGAAGGATTTTGGGGGGAGGCAATGGCGAGCCAGAAATTGTCAAAAAGTTTCCAATTTATGACTTTGGAAGATTTTTTGGCTGCCTAGACACTCTTTGAATGAAAGGAAAGCCCTGTAGGACTCAGGACTCATGCCCATAAATGATGTCTAGCCAGGTCTCTGACCATAGCAGCAAAAGCGCGGCAGCTAACTGTATACCTAAATTATGCTTGACACCAAATTTTTTTGAGTTTTGAGTTTGAGAGTTTTTGAGTTTTTGAGTTTTGCACAATTATACAGGGTATTTTTAGGGTTTTTTTTCGGGGGGGGGCGGGCCGGGGGGGGGGGCGATTTTTCTACAAAAATGAGCTAAAAATTGGTATTTTTTGGCGTATTTTACACATAAAAAGGCAAAAAGTTCTCAAAAGTGTCAGGATTTAAGCTAAAAATAGCCATTCTTACGAAAAAATCTCCGGCGAAGCCGAAAAGTTTTTGAAAATTGGCCTATTTTTGCCAAAAATTTGGGCCCCCAAAAAATCCCGGGGGGGAGCAAAAATCCCGGGGGGGAGGTCAATTTCGGGGGGGGGCCGGTAAAAAATACCCTGATTATATTCCCTCCGGCTACACAGCTCTGGCCGATAGGACCTTGATTAAGAATTAACCAGAAGTGTAGAGTTAAGGGTGATTTCATTGCCCCTTATAGTCTGCGTGCGACTGGTACTATGAAATCGGCATTAGTGAAGAAACGCGTCAGATTAGATAAAACTAAACTTTTGTGAGTCTGCTGTCAGTGCGGACTGAACTCTTAGTGTAGGTAGGCATCTGACGACGTAACCATTAATTAGTCTCCTTATTTCTGGAGAGTATAGTCTTATCACTGATCTAGTTATTCCTTCTTTTGTGCATTTCAGGTATCTATTGACTCCGCAGCAGCGGGCCCGCTCAGTGAACGACATCATGCCAATGATCGGTGCCCGATTCTTCTCCCAGTTGGACGCGGCCCAGACCAAGATTGATATGCTGGAAAATGAGCTGGCAAAGGTATAGCTTAAAAGTACTCTTCAAGGTTTTTTTAATTTACGTTTTTCATATTTTAATTTTTTAATTAGGGTTTTTAGTGGTAATCTTTGTCGACTGAGACTAAAATTGACGGCATTCGTGTTAGTATTCTGTCGATGTGCTAAGACAATGGGAGTGGTAGAGTCTGATAATTGTGTTGAAAATTGACAACATTGTTACTTTGGATTTTGTGCAGAGAATGATTAAGTTATGCAAATTAGCTTGATTATGCGCTGTTATTTAGATGATGATCTCTGATTTCATTGTTGCTGTTGTTGTCTCTTTTAGGAAGTTGAGAATGGACGTCTGTTTCGACTCCTGTGTAAACTGGGTGTGATCAATGAACGACCCGAGTAGGAACGAACCTTAGATTGTTGTGATAATGCTGTCTATCCTAATATTTTGAGAGACTAGCTTTTTTCCTCTGCTAATGTTTTGTTTTTTGTATTTATTGTCTGGTTTTTTGAGTGTTGTCAATCATGGTGTGTGTTTAGATTTGGTCTGGACAGTCAGTGGTCGGAGACGGGGGACCGGTACCTGCTGAAACTGTTTCGGGACTACCTGTTCCACCAGGTGGCGGAGGACGGACGGCCTTGGATCGACATTGCCCATGTTGTACAGTGCTTGAATAAGGTGCTCACTCTTACTGACCTTTCTTGACACTGTTCATTTATAGCTGGCTCTTTGTCCTTCTTGATGGTGTTGGTGGATGTTTCTCTCTCCCACCATCTCTCATACTGTTCAGAGTATGCAGAATGTTCTTTGTTATCAGAGCAAAAACTATGCTATGCTTGCAAGCAGAAGCTTGAAGCAGACGCAAACTGCTACTTAATGGCTTTTTCTTAGCCCAAAATTTCTGGAGGGGGAAGTCTGGAGGGAGGGTCCTCCCCAGGTCTGGAAGGGGGGGTCAAAAATGTTTAAAAATAGCTATGTTTTGCTGCTGAGCTAAGAATTTTCAACTTAAAGCTTAAAATGGCTCAGAAATGCTAAAAAGGCCTGAAAATTCAGCGAAGCCTGAAAAATTTCAAGATTTATTTCTGTTGACTTTAGAAGTCTGTCGGCCCTAATCCTGGAGAGGGCGGCCCATGTCTGGGGGTGGGGGAACCGATTTCTGGTGGAGGGGACGGGGCGTACAGAGTGGCTTGTTTTTGAGCTGAAACATAGGGCGAGTGAGCGTGCTCCTTTCTGGACCTGACTCAGATCTGCATAATTCCCCCTAATGGGGGCAGATCACGAATACGTTCCGTCCGTCCACCCCGATTTTGCTCTGATAACAGAGAGTATTATAATTATACTCCTTTCTACACAGTCTTATTTGTGTGACTGTGTGACACGTATCTTTTCTGTGTCACTTTCAGTTGGACGCGGGCGTTCCGGAGAAGATATCCCTGATGTCTCGGGACGAGCAGAATGTTCTGATAGTGAGCTATGCGGATCTGAAGCGCTGTGTGGACACCTGCTTCAACGAGATACTCCTCAACAGTATGGAGATACGATAGAGAACGGAGGGACTTCCGACCGACCCCCCCCCCACCCCTTTTTTTTACCGGCATTCCTGTCTGCTTCTGGATAGCTATCTACCTGCAATTGTGACTCCTCCCCCCCTCCTCCACAAGTCGCCTCTTTTCCCCTGGGGGAATTTGCTGCCCCCCCCTACTCTCACTCACTCACTCTCTGGTGTGCTTTTTTTCATGATTAATACAGCCAAAACTCTAAACTCTAACCTGTTTTTTTACTGTTACTATGACTGTTACTGTTATCAGCACTGTACAACAAATGTACGTACGTAGCTATAGTTCTTCTATGTTGTATAGATCCTTACAGCTACTACTGCTATTATTTTACAGCTTATAGTAGAGTACCCCCCTGCCTTGCTCTTGTACTGTTTTTTACTATTGGTAATTGGTGAAGGGAGCTTGCCAGACTGAGATGGATTTTTGGAGGCGTTGGTGGGTAGTTTTGCAACTGAAGAAACCCTAGTGGTGTAATAAACTACAAAAATAAACGCGTAAATTTATTGAAGAATGGCCTTTGTGACCCTTCTTTTTTGAACCATGCTTTGAAAAATGCAATGCCAGTTTTTTGCCTGACGAAAATTAATAGTGTGTGATAATATGTGGGAAATAGCTGTTAAAATTTCAGCCTATAAGATTTCAATAGTGCATCTTAGAGGAGATTTGTATTTTTCCTCTATTCGGAACTGCCCCACTGTACTGGCTCTCACGAATGATGTCGGGGTCACTTAGTCTGTCTCCCTTTGACTATCGGTGTCTTAGGGTTTTTTGTATGATATCTGTATGATAGTGTGTATCTAGGGTTTGGCATACATGCCGGTATTTTTGTGGATGAATGGTGGGCCACCCCTTGCTTTTTGGCATATTTTCACCGCTTTTCGCTGGTGACCATAAACTTTGTCATGTCCCAATTTATTGTTAATTTGTGATTTTTTGAACCTTTTTATTCATTTGAATTCATCGTCAATATTTTGATATAATAGTCAAACTTGTACCTTCTATTTGCCCCCTGCCATTTTCTTAATCTGTAAAAATGTCGGTGTATGTACATATGGGCGTAGGTTGTTTCGCACCTGTATTGCTAATTTATTTTTATATTTATTTGCTAAACTAACACTAGTTTATTAATGTCATCATCATCATCATCCCTTGGTAACTGTGATTGTGCACTGTTGTATAGTTTATAATAGGTACGTAATGCACCTGAAGTTTTAGCCAGGGTTTTCAAGTATCAATGATTTTGAATTGAATGCCTAAAAAGTCTGCGTCTTAACTTAACTGATCAAATTGTAGTGTAAAATTGACTGAATCCTAAAATGTTGATGTAGGTTTTGTCGTTGTTTCGGCTTGGGTATTCGTATTCATTCACTCTTTGTTTAATCTAGTGTACAAATGAAGTATTCTGCGTCGTGATAGCTGCAATGTTTTATCCACTGCTTATTTATGATTATGTATGTATTTGTATTTGTATGTGTATTTGTTTGTGTGTATATATTTAACAGTGCTGACCGAATTTGTTTATACTAAATATTATAAAACAGTTTTTTATCAGTGTGTCTGCTGTTTGCTTGTAGTATAATAATATGTATCATTGTTTGTTACTAACAATTGATTACTGCTGTAAAGGTTTTGTAGCTATACATACGTATATACGTTATACGTAGTGATAATTGTGTACAAGCATTAGATGTACATATACTATATATATATACCTGTTTAATTGTGTTTCTTCTGTGTTGCTATAATGCTACTCCTTTTCTGCGGAAAGCCGTCCTATGAAAGAATCTGCGAAGCAATTTTCTTTCCAGCCAAACGATTTGGTGAACTTGATAAACTGTTAGACCTAGGTGTTTTTTACCATTTTATTTTTTACCTGCAGCTTGATTGTCCTGGTTCTCATTTGCCAAATAAGTTACAATCCGAACGTACTGTAAGTACCTAGTTAGTAGTACTGTTTTTTCCTATTTTTCTTGTTTTTTTCCTGTATTTCTTGGTTGGAGATGGTATAGTAGTATACGTACGTCGGGTCTTTTTCCGAGTACCCCTCAGTGCTCAAATTTTTGAAATTTGATCAATCGAGCTGACATTTGAAATGGGATAGACCACGCTGAGTTGAAATATCGCTAAATTTTTGTATGGCACGAGATTAGATTTTTTCGATTCGCAAGGGGAGGGGGGCAAGGGGGACCGAAAAAGGTGTTGTCCTTGATTTTGCTGAAAAGTTGTGTATGTTTTCTGGGAACGGAAAGCTGAATCGAAAAGCGGACTTTAGATTCGTGTTCAACGACCCAGAAAGCCCCTGCACACAACTTTTCAGCAAATTAACTTGTTCGGTTCCCCTTGGTCCCCCTTTGCGAAAAATTCGAAAAAATCTAATTCCGAAAATCGATAATGTTGCGATATTTGAACACAGTGTGGTCTACAACATACCCATATATACCAGATTTCATCTCGATTGGATGAAGAAATGAAAAAACGAGATGTTAAAAATTTTAGCCTGGGTAATCTGGAAAAGACCTCGTCTCGTACGTGTGTCTTCTTTATGAAATCCTAATTCTATCTACATAATATTGAAGAGTGTGATACTGTTTTTGTCTCCCAGGGTTTGCGTACTCTGTCTAGCAGTCTAGCGGGTTGTTTTCTTAGATCCTCCTTTCTTTATGGTACATACATATATATGCGTTTTGGTTCTGATATTCTATGTGCTTACATATGGTTAGCATTATTGTGATGACTTGCTCCCCTTAAAATTGTCTCTACAGACAACCCTATATTAATACCCAACTGAAATTGGTATGTTCATTGATTTTTTGCCCGTTTACTAAAAATCAACGGGCTGTATTTGTTGGTGAGGTGCTGATCTTGGTTTTCTTGCTTTCTTCTGGCAGGGTTGGATAATAGATAGTTGAAGGGTGGATACTTATGAATATAAATATAATATGGTTCCATGAAAAAAGTTCCACGTAAAGAAAAGTTAAATGTTTTTTATAAAAAAAGAAACCTATTTACTGGTGCTTTCCTGGTTAACGGTGATTCCCCCCCAGAATTCTACGTATCAGTGCTATTCTGCTCTAATTTTGTATTATGTCAATTGTCTTGTAGAGAGATATGAGGGTGCTAACCATTTCTTGTGTAACCTTTTTCTTAGAGACAGCCGACGGTAAGATTGCTACATTTCTGCTCTGTTCTTTACTGTGGTAGTAGTTCACTCTATATTAGCTACTTAGAACGATACGGGAGTAGTGGGGTGGGGGGGGCATTCCCGGCCTAGAGGATTTATCGGAGACAGAATTAAATCTGGCGTACTTAAAATGTCCAAAGGGAAACTGTGAGAAACTGGTTGTGGGAATATGTTTCTGAAGAATTCCAGAATCGTTGACTGGCTTCAACCTTATCCCGATTTGGAAGCCTAGGTCTTTCTCTTTTTCTGGTGGCTGGCCTAGATAGCTAACTGTGCTGATGTTGCTGCTAAGTTAGTGCTAATTTGATTGATAGGAATATGAGCAAAAACTGTCCATCTATGTGATTTATACATTGGATTGGTAGAAATCAAAAAGTTTAGTTGACATATTTTATAAGTTTATAATATGAAACTGAAACTGTTCAAGTTGACTGACCCAGGTGGTTACTTAGAGGTGGTTTTTGTCGCAGTGTTGATCTAAGGTTATAATTAATTTGTCTGTTTGTTTGTATACGTATGTAAAGTGATTTAACATTATTGTGAGTGTGTATATGAGAGATGTATGTATTCTTGAGTCCTTTTTTCTTTTGTTTGGCAGATATTTTTGTTTCTGTTATTCAGCAGTTATTTTTTGACGCTGTTGCTGTTTAATTCGTTCGTATTCATTTGTTTTAACTAAATAAAATCTCTTGCGTAAGTTCTGTAGGCAGGAGTTGAATAGTTGGGCTCCAATATAGAGTCAGATTTTAGTTCTGGCGATTCATCAGCCACATGCTAAAGTAAAATTATACAATTCTTATCTTAGTATAAATTACTTTCGCTTCCACGTTGAAAAGGTGTCAATTTCAGTGAAATCGTACCAATTTTACTGCGTAGTTTCTAACGATTTTTCACTTACGAATTCTGACAATTTTTTATAACCTTGACAACGTTGCACCTAACCAAACCGCGTTCATCAACCATTCTTTGAGCAAGGCAAGCTTTAGCCACTGCCCTAAGTTGAAGAGTCTGGATCCAATAATCTACAGTTGAAAAGTATGCCCTCTTGAACTTCCTTCTCATGTCCTTTCTCTGCAACATTGCTTCCTAATTATTAGGCATGGGCACGGGTAGTCGGGTACCCGAAAATTTTTGGGTACCCGGGTCCTGCTTCGGGTACCCGATATCCAGTTAAAACCGGAAATAACCGGATAAAACTGGGATTTTCCAGTTTACCCCCCTCCCCCCACAACATCAAAAATTTTAAACTTGACGAATCGAGCTAAAATTTTTTAGGAGTATGTTTTCAACTATCCAGAGCTCAAATATTGCAAAGTTTTTCATTAAGCGAATTACTATATTTTTTCCATTTTAAACGGAGACTAAGGAAACCCTAAAAGTTTTGACCCCCATTTTGCTGTACAGCAGAGATGGAACCGGGTCACCGGGTCAGTTCGGGTCACTTTTTGGACCGGGTCACCGGGTCAAGAGCTTCGACCTTCGACCCGGTTTTCTGAATTTACCCCAAATTATTGGAATTTTTGACTTACCAAGGTGAAAGTATAGCTTAAATTTTTGTTCAATGTCCAATATTAATTGGCTTTTTTATATTTTCGTCTTGAGCATTTTCGTAGCTTGATGCTATTTGAATCTGTGTGTTTCTGGCAAATTATTGTCTAGCTTTTTAGCTTTAACTTTATAAGTTTTCTGATTACTGCATAGCTCTATTCAGTAAAACGTGGTTTGCAGATTATTTTCGCAACCAAGGTAAACGTTGAAGGTAAGTGAACAAATTTAATTTAATTTAACGCAATACATAATGAAAACAAAATTTTTAAAGTACTCCGTGTATTCGGACGAGTACCCATGTATATATTAGACCCTGCAAAATTTTGCAGACGGATAAATTATTGGTTTTGTTATTAAAATCTGCATAAATTTAGAAAATGCTACAGTTACCATATAAAAAACCTTTGCTATGTATGTCATAGTTATTCTTTTCGGGGTGGTGGTGGAACATGGAAGCCAAAAATTTAGCGTTCTTAGGCAAAATCAAAAACTTTTTGCAGATTTTGGAAGTTTCTGGAAAACCGGGTCACCGGGTCAGGGCTCAACCGGGTCACCGGGTCAAGCCTAAGTGACCCGGTTCCATCACTGCTGTACAGTTGCATATAGCAATTTTTGGGGACCAGAACATAATCTTAAATAAGTTTTTCGATTCGGTTTTCCGTTAGCTCCGTATAAGTTCACTTTTGAAGAAGCTTATAGAAGCTTATCTCATACATATGCAGAACTAACAAAGCTCAGAATAAAAAACTGATTTTAAATTTGTGTTCTGTGTCCCCGATAACTCTGATAATTTTTGAGTGGTGGAGGGGTAAATCGTAAAGATCCACGGATTCTTGCAGAACAAGTTTAAGCTGAATTTTACAGTGACAATTGTAATAAAAATGAATTTTCCGTCATGTGGATTTGTTCAATAAAAAGGTCATA